>CM032876.1:25134779-25329779 GCA_019176425.1 Megalops atlanticus
AAACTCTGCACGTCCAGCATCTGAAAGCAATTTGGCTGTTAATGAGAATTTATTTTGCACAAATGGTGGGAAAATGTGTGGGGGAGGGAGAGAGTTTGAGAGACAGAGAGAGAGAGAGAGAGGGAGAGAGAGAGAAAGGCAGGAAGGAAGGAATGAGATCTTGTTCCCTGCATGCTTATTGCATTCTATGTGTGCATGTTTTGATGGGGGTATGGGGAAATGGGGTTGAGCTTTGTGCGTCTGTTTATTCTATAACTCTCACGTTAAAATCACTCTTAAACTTTTGAAACTTTTCATAAGGGTTTCACAGAGGCACTTTAATTCAACATGCTTTCAGGCATGCACATTTTGAACCACCAATTCTGTTAAAACATTTCAAACAGTTATTTACATGCCAGTAAAGCTGTGTCACAGTTCAAATTCTCTTCTGCTAACTTGTATAGTTTGGAAAAGCTATGAAAGCACAGTACACTGTTATTGTACGAGACCTCAAATAGTGCAGAGGGTAACAAAGGCACTCCGAGAGATCTGCAAGTTGCACTTATGTTTGAATTATGTACAGTTCTGCAGAAGCACTGAGAGAAAGCTAACAACAATCTTCTATGCTTACTGTATTTAAACACTAGGCCTGCACTCACACAGAATGACTGATAAGCGCTTCTATGGATGACAAGAAGTTTACTCGGATTAAATCCAGTGCATTGTGCTACTCCCCATCCATGGCTTCAGTAGTAAACAGACCTCATGTATTGGACACGTGACCTTTCGAGCTTCAATACTGTCCCAATTAATGGAGTTGATTGTTGTTTTTGTGAGAGATTATGTAATGGTGCTCTCTCGTCTACTTATTCAGCTTGTTGAAGGGGAGCGAGCCAGCTTCGACTGGATGCTATCCTTTGTCTACAGGTTCATTTTCCCCTGGTTTTGTTTGAGTCCAGTCAGCCAGTGGCAAATTCTCCCTGCAGAGAGGGGGGTGATCCAGTCTGACTGCACAGAGAGTGTCTCCTCACCAGTGTTAACTGTTTATCAGCACGGGCTGTCTCTTCCCATTGCCTGTCCTTAACCATGGGTGAGCAGGAGCTTGGGAGCTGCAGAGAGAAATAAAGGAAAAGTATAGAGAGACAACAGAGAGGAAAGGAGGACAACAGAGCTGTAGAGAAATAAATGGAAAGAGTGTGATTGCAGATTTTTGGAAAAAGAGACAGCTGCATAACTAGGAATGAAATGAAGTTAATTGGAGCACATTCTACCAAAAAAAATCACCCACTCTCCAGTTATTAAACATATCCAAATTTTCTCCATTACACTCCTTCATATGTATACTGGGAGTGTCTAAGAACAAGTGTTTGGTAAATGTTCCTATGTACAATGAAGTACCTAAGATATTGCTACAGTCTGAACTATTTTAAAAACTTGAAGTGTTTCTCATGGTGTCACAACCATAGTATAATTACCTGGCAGTGTATTTCATCTTCTGATTACAAAAGGATATTTGCACAATGTTCGTGCTGGAGGAAGAGAAACATAAAAAGAATGAAGAAAAACATGTTGTTTTGTGAATGAAAATTGTGAATGAAAACTCCAGTGGGAAGTCACTGACTTGAGGTATTTCCTAACTCTCTTGAAGTTTTGTTTCACAAAATTGTTTCACAGAGTAATTCTTCCCGGTATCTGAGAGAACAGGAAAGGAAATAATTTTCACACTGTCATTGTCTCTCTCTCTCTCCTTTTCTCTCTCATGACCTTCAATCTACATCTTAGTGTGTCTTCTTTCTTTCTCCCTGTCTCTACATTTCACCACCCCCCCGTGCCCCCACCCCCCCACATTTGCGCAAGCACCATTTTTCTTTCATTTAGCAGTTCAGTTCAATTCGGCTGCAAAATGAGTCAAATATGTCACATTTGTGTTTCAGTGGCCTATTGTTTAATTTCCCACTGTGTTTTATGAAAATCATCCCATGAAAATCACATTTCCTCACCGTCACCCTGAAATTGATGGAAAAGCTTTTTAGGACCATCAGCGTTTCAGCAGTCCTAAGGTTTGGTGAAAATAGGGAATTGATCCTTTAGGACTTCAATTCATGGATTAACAAGGCACAACATTTTTGTCAGTACAGATTACTGTCTAATAACATTATTGATAAATCATGCTGAAGGTGATAAATCTATATTAAAATGGATATGGAATATTGTGAATGAATCTCTTAGAAGCCGCTGGATGTGACACATCAGGCTGGAGTGCCACTCTAATGTTGTCTCAAGGTTCCCTATGTAGAGAACCTCAAAATTAATCAGCTTGGTTTAGCTAGGGTACCTTCCCTGCTTACATGTCAGATTTATGTCACAGAGCCAGCCTGGAAGGTGTGGACAGAGTGCCAACTCAAACATTACAATTGATAAGAGAGGGCCAAAAATGTAGGCCAAAAATTGTGAAAACATTAAGTGGAGTTTTTGGTCTCATAATCCCTGCATGTTGGGACACAAGCAAATGGTCCTATCCTATGCAATCTATAGCTGAGTTGTAGAAAAGCATGCAGAGAGAACGATGCCTTCAGTTTGCCAGACAACGGTGTGAGTAAGTGGGTCAGAATTAAATCATTTCTGCATAAAACAATGAATTTACACTATTTTCCTCCCTCTGGCTCAATAGCTCTGTACCATGCAATAGCATCAGGTTGGTTTGTGACCATTACTTGTTGACCCTTTAGTGGCCCAGAGGAAGTGAGAGGCCTCCAGAAGCCCTTGCACAATAAGAGCATGTTCTCTTCTTCCTTCCAGTGAGAGTTGCATACAGTTTGAAGAAGTTACTGAAATACTGAACATGCACTTCCCATGTTTTTGCAATGTTCTTCGGGGCTGATTTAGAGGCAATATGAGCAACTCCTTTCCCTCAGGGCCAGAGGCTTTCTGCTAAATTTATGGGTGCTGAGCTTAGTATGTGGTTACGTTGTGGAAAATAAGGCAGTTTGACTTTTTAAACAAATAAAAACTGGACATTTGTTATTTAAGGTGTCATATATTTTGGAAGCCCAGACTGGATTGTCCTCCGCCTGTTTAAAGCTAACACTTGCAGACAGATTATCAATCAGGTTGGAATGTTGTGTTTTGGAGCTGACCAACCAAATGAAAAATACATTTATAAACCTTTCTCTTGAAAAGATTTATAATGGTTTAATAGGTTTTTTTTTAGATCTACTTAATTCTAATATCATATCTTTTATAATAATAATTGTTGACACACATTATCATATATATGTAATATTAATTAATGAAAGTTGAAATGTATCAATATCACTATTAAGACAATGCAGAAATAATTTGGTCAGATTTAATTTCTGGAGTTTATTGAAAAACAGTCCTTGTTAAAAAATAATCTCATGAATGGAGCCTGAAATGAGAGAGGGGGAGCATTGTAGACAAAGTATATTAAGATAAACTTCCTCCATCAACACAAAAACACTAGTAATAACAATCTCTGAAGGATAATTTGATCAAATAAACTATTCGTATGACGGCTCTCCCTGTTTCTCTATCCTCCAATCGAAGCATGTAATGAATGTTTTTCTTAGGTAGCTATTCATTTCTCCCACGACTCAGAGCAGGGAAGTCACTATTCCCTTGTTGCTACCAAGAACCAGACCTCTCGGGGGAATATTCAAGAATTTCTTTTTTTGGTCGTGGGCTGTGTTTACAGCCCCCTGTGCCCCCTCCCTCCCCTTTCAGCCCTTTCAGTGTGTAGGGAAGGCTACTCCTAAAATAGCCTGTCGACAGCGGTGGGCACAAGGGAAAAGCAGGCAAATCTTGATCACGTTGATCCTCTGAGCTACAGAGACACCCTCCTTTACCTGTCTCAGAGAACAAGGGTCACTCAGGGTCTTTGCTATTTCTGTACACAATCAGTGATTGAAACAAACCCAATGCCAGAGGTGCCAGGACACTGGGATTCTGTCATCTTCAGTTCCCCTGTATGAAACACACAGCTGCACCAAGTCAATCACAACTAGACATCTACAATATTCAAGTGCTCATGAAATGTGGTGCAGCTGTGTTTCTGTCAGAGATTGATCAATACCAGCAGGTATCAAAATCAACATTGATGTTTTACATCTTTGCTGAAATTGCTATAGATTGTGTCCATTACCATAAAATGAGTTCATGAAGTTGAGCTGATTCAAACAGCAGTAAAAAAAAGGTAACATAAAAGTGCAGTGAAGGAAAGCAATGACGCAAAGCACTGTCTTTAAGGATAAACCTTACATTCAAACAATGGAAGGTCAGTCATTAAGTGGACATGTCTGCAATCACTGTCGCTGACTAATAGCAGGAACATGCGTAAGGGCAGGAGCCTGTCAAGGAGAAATCAGAATGGAGGGAAAAAACTTAAAAGATATGGGCTGTCCCAGCAAGAGCCACTCATATCCTGAAACACTCGAGCTTCCCCTCAGTGGAGTGGCCACAGTCTCCAGTAAAAATTCCACACATCCTTCCCCTAGTATATCAGAGCAATGCACAAACCTGCCAAGGTGCTACCTTAGCTCAGAATAAAAAGAGTAATTGCAGTATTACTCTAATTGCAATTGGATTTGGAGTGTAAGACATGGCAGTTGAAACGTGGTGTGGTGTAGCAACATGCCCCCTTCCCATTTGCGTCTGGAAGTGGCATTTATGCTTTCCCTACTTGTTTTCAGGAAGGCGGGTGAGCAGAGCAGGATGCCCAGTCATATGGCGAATTCTGAATCACTGGGGTGTTTCCTGAGGAAAATAAACCTCCACTCTTTTGAGTAACTCCGAACAGGAACAGGAATAAACATAAAATGTTTGCATACGTCTTGTGAGGGGTTTTTCAGAGACCCATATTAATTAGAGTCCATTGAGTTAGATTGTTTAAATAAACACTCAATTTATTTAATTATTGACAATTGAAGTTGTGGTGTGACGAGACCCTCCGTATTAGGCTTCATAAGCAGTGTTCCTGAGTGCACCCAGTGGACCGGCTCTGTGCTACAGTGGAATCCTCATACCAGTCAGGGTAGAGTGCTCATTATTCATGCTAAGCCCCGGTGCTGGAGCCCACGAGCGCTGAATGAGCTCCTTTTGTCTGGTAATTGGAGATGGTTCTGTGCACTTCACAAAAAGATGCTCAGCTCCCTCTTTGCTCTTTCCCGCTACCTCCCCCCCTGCATTTCCCTCCTCTTTCTCCTCTCCCCTCTCTCCTGTCCTTCTCATTAGGATTCCACAGTCTCTCACTCAGTACTTGTGTAATTTGTTGCATAAAGATACACTTGCACAGCAAAGCTCACGTTCGCAACGGTCTTAAGGAATATTTGGCAGGACGTGGCCTTTTAGTTGTTATTTGGAGGCTTTGGGTGTTCACTGCCAAGTTTAACTGTTGGCTTAGAACATACTGATCATGCCTGACTGTGCATTGCTCGGTCTCATTCAATATCTCCGTTTCTCTTTCAACTTGCCCATGTGTCATGATTGACAGGCATCTGCAGTATCCACCAGGAACCACCAAATCCCATAATTGCAGCTGACAAAACAAAGAAAGTCCTTTTAATCTAGTCTTGATTCTGTTCAGATGCTTGTCCCCACTTCCATAGGTTATATAAACAGGAGTTGTGAAAAGTAGAATCCCAGACTTAAGGTTTACTCAGAAAAAAATTATTTTTTTCTTTAACTTCACTATAACCTTGAGTATGGAATGTCCAAGAGGTCATCTGATCTGTCCAATGGATAAAATAGGCGAGATGCAGCTGTTGTGATCTTATTCATTACTTTATCTACTTGGTGTTTATGCATCTGCAGACTTAATTATTATGGTGATAAACACTCATTGCTGATCTTTTTACATTTACTTGCAAAGTATATTTGCCCATAACGTAATCCTTGCTTTTTTTCACCTGCTGAATTCCAGACCACTTAAGCACTGTACAGCATATATGTGTTAAATACACTTCACATAACGATGAGGCAAGGTGTCTGATCATCTAATGTATACGCACATCTAATGTAGTCGCAGGTGCATAGCATGACTGAAGTCAATACCTGAAGTTCCAAATAAATATTCGTGAGTTTAATTTTCAGACAATCCCTACACAATCAACCAAACCTAGACAAACCGTTCCCATTCACGACTACAAAAATTCCTCTTATCAATTCCTTTCCAAGATATCTGGCATCCTTCCTCTACCCCCAATCCCCCTTTCTTTCCCCTGTTTATGGTGTCCAAACGTGGGGGTCAACAACCTCTGCCCTTGACCAGGCGCAATACTTTCATCGGATTCCAAGCCAAATAAAAGTACTGCTATAATCACATCAAACAAAATATTATATTATATCAACTGAAAAAGAGAAATGGTACCTATATACTGATTTTTCCCCCATATGTAGTGGTTTATTGTGCAAGCAACCAGATCTGTGCATCTTCGTCTCAGGCCATCGTAGCAGTAACTCAGTGCTACTGCACATTTCTCAGTGGAGCCAGGACGTAGAAGGAGAACATTGACCTCGCACCATCAAAAAGCCATACCGATACCGTTGACATCACACCGGTGAAAGGCCATATCAGTATTCTCACTTTGTATCCCTCAGCCACTGCCTCTCTCTGCCTCTCTCGTCTTCTCGCCCTCCACTCTTCCCTCAGGTACTGTGCACAATGGCAGGAAACGGCAGTCAGTGGTGTTTGTATCGGAGAAGGGCTGCCTTGCGAGGCAGTCCGGGAGCACCAGGGCGTGTGTCTGAGCACTGTACTGTGGCAGTTTGGAGGGCGGAGTACCAAGCAGGCCTGCAGGAGCCAGGAGGGTAAGCCACCAGGGTAAGTGTCCTGAGTGCGGAGAGGTGCAAAATGATAGCTTTGTCACTGTAATCCCAGGACAGGAAAATTTATTTTTCTTCTGTAAGCATGTTTGGCACATTTTATGTTTTTTTGAAGCCAGCTGTGCAACAAGAACTTAGACCAAATCAAAAGTGAGACACCCCCCACCCCCACTGACAATCTGCTGTGCTGATAACAGACTGGTGCAAGCTGGAGCCAAAGCTGGCTTAGTTGATTCAGCATATTACATGACATTACTGTCATTTAGCAGATGCACTTATCTAGAGCGACTTACATACGTTTTTTTTTTTTTTTTTTTTACATTTTATTCATTTATATAGCTGGATATTTACTGAGGCAATTGTGGGTTAAGTACCCTGCCCAGGGGCGCAACAGCAGTTCCCCAGCAGAGAATCGAACTAGCAACATTTCAGTTATGAGCTCTGCTCCTTACCACTCCTTACCATGATGCTACACTGTCAACCCGACTGCACAACTGCATCTCCATTCCTTTACCCACAACCAGAGCTGCAGCTTACGACGTCGTGCAATTTGGATTGCAGAGGGCAGCATCACAGTAATGACTTCGCTCTTGCATTTCGCAGTTTTCTTGCTTTTTAAATCAAAAGACATGCCATTATCACTGATAGCAACGTGGTTTCTATTTCTTCTTCAGTGGCTTTTGCTGTCAGCTTGTAACTACGTGAATTGCTGCCTCTTACTAAACTGTGAAAGAGATCAGTGTAGATCGGTGCCTGTCCTTCCGATGCTGCCCCCCATTCTGGTCTTTGAACTGAGTAACCTGAGAGCGGATCAGAGGGACATGCTCAACATGCTTCCATCTCCATGTACATGCACACTCCTCATGCGGATTAACTTCATTTTTGCTCTTTGCCTTCAGAGCTTGCATAATGTGAAATTGCAATTTATAATTTACCTTTTTAGGTTCTAAGCTTTGCATGTGAAATGACTTCATTGATTTGATAAAAATGAACACTGTCTTATCTAAATGCTGTAACATGTTGTGAAAAATAGAATGCTACTACATAAGGAAGAGTAATGGAAATGGAATTACTTTCCAGTGAGTTGGGACAATTCAGCTAATTGGCACACCTGACAATCAAGCATGAGTACATTACATGCTTCCAGGACAAAATCAATAGAGCAGAGCCAGAAGCTGTTAACACGTCTGAGAGCCCACACAGACTCAGAGCAATTGACCACACATTAAATTAGACACCAATCATCACTTCTATAGCATACTCTCTGGCATCCATATGAACCTGTTGAACATTGGACAGGCAGACTATTGTGTTTTTCTCCTGGTTTTTAGCCGCAGCAGAAGCAATGTTGCATTGCTCCACCCAGCTTGTAAGCATTAGTAGCTGTAGTAAGCAAAGCCGACACAGTTCTCATTTAGTTATAAAGTTTCTATATATAGTAGAAAAACTATCTTGAACCTGAACTAAGCAGGAGAGCGCGGCTCCTGCTCCACGTTGTACAAACAGAAAGTGCGTGTGTGTGTGTGTGTGTGTGTGTGCGCGCATGCGTGTGTGCTTGCGTGTGTGTGTGTGTCCGTCTGCATGTGCAGGGTGAGGAACAGGAAAACGGGTCACTCTTGGTGACAGAGCAGACTGCCCCTCTACCCTAAACCATGCTACTGGTACATCAGCTTTGGTCTTTGAGTACAGAAATGCTTCAGCATCAGCATGAAAGGAAGAAAAGAAGAAAGAAGAACTTAATTCCTAGGGATGGCAGGTCCTTCAATGTTTTCAAAAAGACAGCTAAAAATCTGCTAATATAGTCCCACTGGGGTTAAAAGAGTTTCCATGTTATTTTTGTTTTATGTACAACTGTTGTAAATATTATGCTGAAAAAATAACTTTTCCCATTTCGAATTTTCCATTTGGTGGCTATGGGAAGAGGTGCTCAGTTTTTGACAAACCAGCTTCCATAATGTCATTCTTTTAAACATCTCATCAAAGATAAGCATTGTCACCAATAAAATCCCACCTGCTTGTACCAAAGTATGTTGTATGTTGTTCCTTTTGGTCAAGCTATTGGCTCATTTCACCATACCCCCACATGTGAACTCACTTTTAAATAATCAGTGAGAAACTATCATTGTGAGTTCTGGCACATTACAGCTTGTGGAAAGTCAGCTTATGAGCCCAGTCTGCAATGAACAATAATCCAACAAGTTGTGCTTCCATATATGTGTTCAGTACATACTGAAAAAATAGCTAGGCATCATGGTAGCCCAACAGAATCAGGAAGTGATGTCAAAATAGAAGGGAAACAGTGTGCGCAGATAGCAACGGAACCTTTTTCTTCTTTTCTCCTTCTCTCACAAAAGGCCAAGCCAGCTGTGAAAACAATCATTAAGAGTCTCTGTCAAAGACTGTTGAAAACCATTATACCTGCTTGCTTCTCAGCGTCCTGCACAGGGTGTGTGAAAAACGATTTTTACAGAGCTGATACTTTTCTTTGTCTCCCCTGGCAGAAGTCACCATGGCCAATCAGTCGTCGTGGCATTGTTCTGAACCCTGGTGGGAACGGGAGTATGTAAAGCATCCCTCTCTAGGATGAGACATACAGCCCACTGGAAAGAATTACAGTCCCACATGCTCACAAAACAGCAGCGAAAATGAAGAACCAAGAAATACCTCCACATGTATATACATACTGCTGTTATTAGCCTGCTGTCACTCACTCCCTGTCAAAGGTAAACAGTGTGCTGCATAAATCAGAGTGCGAAAGGTTACTTTTGCAGGGTCTGACTGCTCAGGAAAGCCAGGAGCCAGCTGTCGACAGCAGATAAACGTCCCCATGTCCCCCATTCACCAGCAGCTCGCTGCTGCTCTGCATGTGCTTGTCTGGAGGACACAGGGGGAGGGAATGATGATAAATATTATCTAACTGTCAGTTTATCAATGACCCAGACCTCTGAAAAATCCCACCAGTCATTGGAAGCCAGAGAAAGTTGTGAAGATGCTATTATCATGTTGAGATAATATTTGGCCAGAGTCACTGTTCCTGTGTCATCTTCAGGTTTGATCATGTCTCTGTGTTGTGGTGCAGAAAGCGTGTTTAGAAATCAGTGACGTCGTGACAGAAACATCCTTGTTTCTATTTTAGCCCAGTCCTTAAATGTTGAAAACATTGGACATCCTCTGACCCTAGCCTCTGGAATTGTCAGGGTCTGTATTACTGTGTGAATAACTTTTACAGCATTGAGGTGGACATCCCTCATATTGTCACATTACATGTATCTCACCCTGTTTTTCCTCAGTTTGACACCCATGAGGTCTACCCCCAAAGAAAAAGTGCTGCAGTGGACAGCATCCATACACAAAAACAAAGAAATTAGGAAGAAGTGAACAGAATGAGCCCTGGTGGAAGAGCCTGTTGTGAAAACAAAATGAACTGTTTTATGGGTCTCTTGCCGCTCGCTGTCTCCAGCAGGGGGTTGTTCTGTTTGTGAGGACGTTTCATGTTACAGCAGTGAAACTAAACAGCTGCCACACGTGGGCACACGCTGTGCTGGGACGGCCTCTGTCCGGAGCTCAGTGTGCAATCAAAGGACCACCTTTAATGAACTGGGAAAGAGACATTACACCAGGTAACGGTGGGTGCAATTTGTCAAAGAGAATATACAGTCCACACACTGAGTTGAAAAAGTGAGTTGGAAAAAACACAAAATGATGCCAGAATCATGGTGACAGTTTTGCCACTGTAAGAGTGTCAACGCTGAGCTTGGTTTGCTTAGATCTCAGATCTGTCACGTACACATGGAGCAAACTGCATGACTGGTGAGGGCATAGATATGAAGGACTCCTGGTAGGGCTAGTGGATGAAGGAATGCCGTTCTGATCCCATGAGTTCTATTGAGCACTACAGAATGCCTACAGCTTATCCACGTGACCTCACAATCCTAAATGTCCAGAGTACAATAATTGTCTCAGTCTCACTCTCTTTAGCCCAAGAATTGTCTCAATCTCACTCTCTTTAGCCCAAGAATTGTCTCAATCTCACTCTCTTTAGCCAGTCACAATTGCAGTTAAAAATCCTTTGCAGAATTAAACCTGCCTTTTTTGGAACAATGGAAGTGAGTGGAAGTGAGTCAGTGAATATTAACTTGCAGCAATAGCAGTGACCTATAGTGGACCCAACTACCAAACAGAGGCCAGCGCTTTCCTGTTTAGCTAAATACTTTTGGCTCACAATAGCATGTATCAGTATGTGCCACATTTTTCCCTCACCTACTCCCCTCCCCCCTTTCTCTGTGTTTGTGTCCTCAAGGACAGCGTGCCCTGGTGCTTTATGGAGAAATGAGATAACGCCCTGGAGAAGAAGCACCAGCAGTGTCTCCGCACGTCTCTCCAGGGAGACCGATTTGCCCTGGATAAGACAGCTCTGTTTGTATTGAACACCTCTCTGCCTTCTGCACTGTTTCTTAGGTTCATAATTCTCTGGCCAGACACCTTTGATAAGTACACCATGCAGAAAAATAAACAAAATGCAAAAACAAACAAGGGATTTTAGTGTGTAGCAGGTAACAGTATTCCGTGGAGGTGTCTGAGAATGCAGGTGCATCATCTATGTTTTCCGATGAGCGTGTGCGAGCCAGGGAGTCTGGTGTCGCAAAGGCACATGGGGCCTGAGCATGACTTCACTGCAAAAACATACTCCCGTTTCTCATCTATAATGGGCTCCATGCTGGTGGGTACTTCTTAGCTCGCGGAGCCCCCAGGGGTCATCAGGGGACGGTGAGGCGCTTGCAGAACGAAGAGGCTCCCATGAGGGGATTAGCGCGGCACTGTGTTGATTCAACACTCTCCCACTGCGCAGTCAGACAGCACAGAGGACAGAGCGAGGGCCAAGGTGCACTGTGTGACGTTGGGACGCAGACACTTTCTCTCTCTGTTTGTGGTCTAACTGAGGGGTAAGAAGATTACTGCCACAGACATAAACAAAAAGGGCAAACAAAGATTACGTTGAACAGCTTGCAGTGGAGACAGTGGTAAAAAAAAAGTATTTTATTTTTCAAATGAATCTCTTTAAGCATGATTGAACCAAGCCTTTTAAAGAGAACTAGGGAGGAAGACTGATTATAGACTGGGGAAAAATGAAGACAGATACAATGTCAGCCGCTGTTAACATCAGTAGCTGGGCTGGCTTTGGAAGCTCTTTTGGTGAAAGTGCAATTTTAGACAAGCTGTCATTCTGAGTGCCCCCTCCTTCTGCTTCTCGGGGGAATAAAACACGAGGAATTTTTGAACAGGAAGGAGGAGAGCTGTGAACTCTGACCCCCAAGATCTGACCCCTTGCTATCTGATAGTCAGTGTGACGGTGGCTGCCCACCCATCACTCACAGAAACGCTGGACACTAGAGGCATTTCTCAGGACCTCTGTCCCGCTCATCCAGGGCCTGATATTACACGTCACCTTAATTAACTTTTGCTTATCCATTCATTCGTGCATTTATTTTTCCTATCTTTTTCCATTGAACACACAAAGAATTTGTTTTTCATGGAACTGCGAGCACTAGTGTGCGGTTTAGACTGAAATCACTGAGTGTTTAGAGTGTTCCAGAAACCATGGGGAGATGTGTGTGTGTGTGTCTGTGTGTATGAGTGTGCCCGCCTGTCCCTGCATGTGTGGGTTCTGTTGTTTGTTTAATAATGAATTGTGCGCAAGGGGAAAATGTGCAGAGGTCTAGTAGATATTGGTACTGAGCTGTTCACACATAATTAGTAATACTGAAGCCCAGATTCTCCTCTTCCTGCTTGGTATTCTACTCCTGGGAAGGGATCTTTTATGTAATACCCTTCATTGTTTGGGCATATGTATGGAGCACGATTACAGAATGACTGACATGGTACAGTGCTGGTAGTTGCTCTGGATAAGAGCATCTGCTAAATGAATGTAATGCAATGTAATATAATGCCTCAGGTGTGTGATGACTGCTTAATCTGGAGTTTGTTTGATTTTGTGTTTTAAATTATTTATGATGGATACAAATGAGTTTAGGCGAAGAAAGGTATTAAACATGTTATGCCTGCCTGTGTGGTGTATTTATTGTGTGGTGTAGTGCAGGTCTTCACCATGTGGTCCTCGTTATATCAGCTGTGAGCTCTGGGTGTCTCCGAGGACACATGAAGTGTAACCCAGTCCTTGCAGTCCCCCACCGTGACCCTGTCAGCACCAGACATGTACCACTCACCTATCATTATTAGTAATGGTTAGGGTGGTGCTGGCAGTGATGCTGCTGGTGGTTAAAGCAGTGATAGTAATAGTAGTGGTAGTAGCCATAGTACTAGTAATCATTGACATTATTATCATTGTCCTTCATGGGTGAGCTGAGGCCTTAGTTATGTGCCCCTAGTGTGCTCCTGGACTCCAGCTCACAGGGGTTGTCTCCCTTGAACACATAAAAAGTCACTCCTCCTCCCCCACCACTCTGGGAATGGCTGAGTAAACCTGCTTCTTCCCCTTCTGTCCAATAAATGTTTTGCGATGAATTTGGGACTGGGCACTGAATACTGTGCATTGTTCATTTTCTTAGGTTTACTAATATTTGTGCTGGTGGAAGGAATGGACTTCTCTTAGGGGGGTGATCATTCACAGTTTGGGTCAGTGGTACGAATCATCTGAAGCTCGTCAAATCAGGGGTTTAAGTGGAGGAGCGAAGTGTCTTTGACCCATTACACAAGTCATCACGCCTCCTTAACGCAACTGCCAGACCTGAAACCAATAAGAGATAACAAAGTAAAAATGCGCCCGCTAATGCACTGCAATAACTCAACATGTCCTCCATCAGTGAGATTAAGGTGATGGCTATCGTTTGACTCATGCTCAAGAGCACTCCCGGATGAAAGATCCCTTTGTGGAGACTGGCGAGGATAATGCTCTCTGGCCATAATAGTTATCGGGGTCAAATCCGGAGGAGCTGTGTGTGTGTGTTCTGGTGTAATCCTGTACATGGGTCATGATGCGTATTCTCTTCACCCCTGTTGTCCAGCTGTTGTTTGAAAGTTGCCATGGAAGCCACATGCCTTTGCAGAGCCTAAGCAAAAATGTTTGATATTTTTCACTGTCCAAGAGCATTATATTTCATGTCTCCAACGGACCAGTCAAGCTCCTTCATTTCAAATCCAACGAGTTCTGCCTTTGAGGTTTTCTGGAAAAAGTCATAAGCTTTTTGCATATGAACCCAAAGGGAAAAGGTTCATTTAGGCCTTGGATATGTGCACCACATCAATACCGTGCAAAGACTGGTGTGTAAACGTCTGATGGATCCAACATCTTCCCTGTGTTTCCTCAAACAACCATGAGGCACTATTCATTTCGGAATAATTCTGGCTATGCTTTTGGTTACATAACAAAGCAGACAGACGTGAAATAACAGCAAAGGGGCAGTGATCTAAACCTCCTCTCTGAAGCTGTGGGGGTTTTATTAACTCGTGGCTCACGGGACGTTTAAACTGAGCCAAGCAAACACTCACCATTTCCGGGTCTGACCTCACGACAGGACCTTTCTCAGGAGAACAGCAGGTTTTAAAACATAGCCATGCTGGGATATGTTTGGACCAAGTGAGTCCTGGAGTCCCTCCTGGAGACGTCGTGACTTTTTCTGTGATGTTCTTCCAGGGCCCCACACCTACCCCCTAGGTGACGTGTGGGGTGTGTTGTGTAGCAAGGGTCACTAATTATAGCAACTTATCACAGTAGCATTTTTAGTGCTGATGACGCGTTTCTCTTTGAATTCACTTGTCCAGCAGATTTCCTCCGTTGATAGGCGGTCTTATGCCATTGTTGCCGAGAACACAGCGTCCTTACAAGAGCCTCTTAGCTCTTTCTCTTTCTCACACACGCATACACATAAACACCAACATACACACAAGCATCTGTCCTTTTTGCACCGTTGTTTGGATACATACCTCCGCTCCTGACCCCTTCCCTGCCTACATAGCCATATGACACATTTATTATTATATTTTCATTTGCCTGAGCCAGCCAACTTAAAAGCTTTCCTTCCTTTTTCTCCACTTTTATTGTTTTGAATTCCCAGAATCTGAACGCTGGCAGCTGGGGATCCCCATCTTGGTGATTTCCACATTCCATGACAGGAATTTCGCCCTTTTCCTCGTCTCTCTCTCCCTCTGTTTGTAACAGATAAAGACTATCTCTGTTCTCAGTGCTTTGCTCAGGGCCATCAAGTGCCAGGATTATAGTGTAATGCCTCACTTGTAATATTTCACTCCCCTCCCTTCACATGCTAATAATTTTTATTTATTGCTGTAACAGAGGCTCTTCTTGGTGGCACTCATGTATACAATGACACATCCATTAACTGAGGACATGGCAGTCCCTGATTAGCATGTCTGGTGTTGTGCTGATTTTCCCATGTGAAACCAATATCATCTCTGGATAACATAAGGCAAGAGACAAAGCCAAAGGATGTATACAATGGTGGCGCCTCCTGGTCAGAAAAGTATGAGATGTGGGAACACATCCAATCCAATGACATAATCCAAAAAATGACTAAAGGTCCACTCATTCATGTTAATCTTATCCTCAGTAGATAGAACATCCTGGCAGCTTCCTCCTCCCACTCCCTGTCACTGTTTCTCAGTGTGTCCGCCTCACCCTCTGACTCCCATGTGTGGAAGGGTGCGCCAGGCAACAGCTATTGTAATAAGCACCTCCCACATTTTCCAGTATTGAGATCTAAAAGCAGGATGGCACTGTGGTGCCAATGCCATCGACCTGATGTTGACTTTCAAAAAATGCCATAGCATCACTTCTTACAACACAATGGATCTACAGTACCAGTCAAAAGTTTGGACTCACCTGATTAAAATAATCGAAAGCATGCATTCAAAGACATGCTGATCTAAAGATTTAAGCTTAAATGCTTGACATTTGTTTGTTAGACAAATGTAGTGAAGTTGATGGATATGTATGAATTTCTTACATAATTCCATTTCTGTTATTTCATAGTTTTGATGTCTTTTGATGTCTATTATTCTAAAAGGTGGGAAATATTAAAGTAAAGGAAAACCCTTCTATGACTAGGTGTGTCCAAACTTCTGACTGGTATTGTACATCCCACAGTAGTTCCAACTGACACTGACACTAAGCTCATCGGCAGTGCTACAGTCCCTCATAAGAGAGGAGGGGCCCTCCAGTAATAAATATAACTGACGCATGGATAATGATGGGCAATGGACAGGTTGTTAATATCCATGGTGATGGACCCTTCATATTTCACTTTGACAGCTCCAGTCCTCTTGGTTTCTAAAGTTGTCATTTCAGCACAGTTTTTCCCTCATGAGATAACTACTTGTTGAAGAGGTAAGTAACTGTGTCTTCCCATATCACTATTTTGGAATTTCGGAGCTTCCTCCCAACCCCACTTGTTTCCTGCTCAGGACCAGTTCTTGATTCGCAGACAAAGATGTTTGATAATGTCTGTTCACAGCTTTTTATCATTTTTCAATAGTCAGTCTCTTTAGATTAAATAAATAGATTAATAGATTGTATCCCCTTGGTTTATGTGAATTATTTGTTTGCTGTTATTTATCTCATATGTACAAATATATCATATTTGCCCCTTGATCTCCAGCTCCTTGCTGTCACAGTGCTATATGTCTCCAGCAGCTAAAGATTACTAATGCCGATTGACATACAGAGCCATTTGTTTGTAATCCTGGATAAAAAAGTTCATTCAGGATTTTCCTCTCCCTGGTTTGACAAGGTGTTAAATCAAACTTTGTACCTCACGCAACATTCGGTAATTTTCCACACCTGTGAGTGAGTCTCAACAGGTGCGGCGACGTGCTGAGGTAACGGAACACATATGACTTGTCAGTTTGTGTGCAGTAGCCTTTCCCAGCAGAAGCCTCGGTGACATCAGAGGAAGTGAGGGAGAACAGGAAGCAGCATTCCTCTCTAATGTTTTCCTGTGCACCCTGGGCGGCAAAGCACTGCACCATGTCCACACAGACCCCCCCGTCACCACCACCCAACCCACGCATACACACACACAAACACACACACAAACACACATTCACAATCACGAAAGTCACGTTCCCGTTATCTTCCTTTTCAGCTAAACCCCATCTGTTATTTCCAAAACTACTTCCTATGGCAGACAGAGAAAGCATCCAGTGACAGTCGTTATTGCTAAGAGTTGGAGAATGTCTTCCCACAAGGGCCGGTTTCTCATCCGTTGACTAATCTGTACAATCAGGAGCTGACCTCACAAACATCAAAGCATTTCTTGAGTCACTGTGCTTGGTATAACATCAGTAACAGTGTTTGAGGCTGAAAGTCAAGTGTAGTACTGCATGTGGCACACAATGTACTGTATGACATCAGATTTGAGATTATCTCACAGAGTAGGTCGCATTTCTGTTTAAAAATGACGCAGCTGCTTTGTCAGCAGTACCATACCTCAATGCTTTGTGTACAGTGACACACTCACTGGTCTCGGGGTGTTGTTAGCATGGTCTGACACTGTTGCTCTTTGAACTTGGATAGATACACTTCTGTTCTTTTGCACTGGAAGTTGCCCTGGATAAGAGCATCTGCTAAATGAATTTAATGTAATGTAATTTGATTGAGAGACACTGGCTGTCATAAACCCAAGTAGTTGGAGAAACTGAGGTTGATCATGCGGGGCCTGGTACCTCTCATTAACAAACTGCATGGTCTGGTTCTGAAACCTGACGCTTCCTCCTCTTGGGTGTGCTTTCCGCCCAGTCCGGTGGGCGGCTGCAATTTTCGGGGCTGCCCCATTTACGTTCCCTCTGCACGCTTGGCTGAACCCATTGACAAACCGCAAGCCACTCGTCCCCAGACTCTGTCTCCCTTTTTTGAGCCTCGCACCAGCCTCCGCCCTCCCTCGCTGTCCCCCTGAGTCCTCTCAGAGCACTCCACCCAGCCCCACCCCACCCCCCACAGGTCCATGAGTCCCGTGCCTCCTGATGCCACCGTTTCCTCATTGCTCCTTCCCTCCCCCTCTGCAAGACCCCCTCACTGGTAAATGATGGCTGCTGACTGATATACTACGATGATGTGAAATTTGAACAGTGGCTGTCTGACAGTCTGAAATTTACATTATGACGTGCTCCATTTTGTTTGGATCACCTGGCACTTTATCGGTGCCAAAAAGTGCTAAAATTGTTTTTTCCCTCTGTAGGGGTGTTTTTAAAATGTAAGCAGATGGCAGGCAATTAACAAAGTTTATCTTAGCTTGCCTGTGGCTTACACACACCTTTCTAAAGAATCTTCAGACGTATTTTTGCAATTTTGTTAATACTGCAGTGTTTTGACAAAAGTAGGAGTAAAATAAAGACTGAGGTGGCTTTGATTGTGCAGTGTGGTTTGGCTAAGGGTTTGGCACTGCGCCTGGTTTCAGTGAAGTGCAGTTGATTAAATTTGCACATTGTTGATAATTCACTGATTTAATTTAAATGTATAATGAATTGAAATGCCATTGGCAAAAGCTGGCATTCTCAGATAAAGCATTAATTGAATTTCAGAGAGTGGAGTGTTGCATGTCTGTTTACATAAAAGTCAGGTTTCATTTGTTTTATCCTGTCAGGGGGAGCCTTTCCAAAATTCCATCCTGGCTCCCTCACATTAATTTTTCTCCCACAGTTTATCTGAATAATTGTGTTATTGATAAGTGTAATAATCTTTTGCTATTCTTTACTGCCAAGTGGTTTTCAGTCGTTGGATTCTGAAAGAAACAGTGTCCACTAATGCACTGTCAAGTGGGCTGGGTTCTATGCCGTTGTTTTATTTTCAGGTCTTGTGCTCAGTGCTTGAAAATATCAGCACTGAGATTTATGTCAGTGAGAGTGATGCCCAGAGAGACTCATTCTGGTATGATGAATTAACATAATGTAGTCAGTTTTATTTTGTGTATATCTGTTTCATTAACATACTCCCAGTCTTGTCATTGATGATATGTAAATTAGCATGTTACAGACATGGCTGGTGCATGAACATGAGTTACAAATGTGGATTACATGGGGCTTACATACAATTCAAATAATTGGTACTTATTATAGTGTGTAACCAATGGAACATAATCAGTGTCTTCAATGCCCCCCCATCTCTGTGTGAATAAAATTAATCAGAGGAAAGATTTATTGCCTTGAAAGAATTGCCTCCCCCCACCCTGTTTTTCATTAAGTATCACATTTGAAATTTTCACCAGATTACCATACCCATTGCAATAAAACTGCCTTTGTTTCCTTTGTGTCGCATTTGATTGAGCACACATTATTTATTTATTAATTCCTGGGTCCATATTTTGTGACACTTCAATTTCGTAGATTTGTTTGGGGAGAAAGGGACCGGCATGCCTTTTATTTCCCAGTTGGGAGAAGAAGCTGGGGCATATCCCAGAGTTTCTGCATTTCCCCATTGTTTCTAATGACATCAGGTGACAGCTGGTGCCTCCCCGAGTGATCACTATTTCCAGGAACATCTGTACACCCGGCCAGATCTCCTTCTAACACCAGGCTCCAATCCAGACAGGATAACGTTTGATTTCACGGACACAATGCTGTTCATTTTAGCAACCGTGATGCAAATTCAAGGTAATAATTATAATGGTGCAATAAACTCCAAAAGCCATGAGGTGAGATATAACCAGCGCATCTGAGACCTGGAATGATGAGCTCTGGGAACGCTGCTCTCTGTGGCGCGGGTGCAGGTGGAGTGTGAAAGGTCAGAGCAAGGATTGTTTCCTGAGTATCACAGCCAAGTCAGCAGTAATGATCATAATAATCCCACAAATGATAATGTTAAAAATAGCAATCTGTGCCAGAGTTCCAGTAAAGGTGGCCTTTTGTGGGTAATATCTGTGGGGGGTGGGGTTGTAGGGGGTTTACGCTGGCAGGATGCTTGGGCGCACCTGGCAGCGGCTCTCTCCCGGGCCACCCTGCCCTGCCGAAGGATTCCCAGACATTCCAGGGGTCAGGTACCTGGGATGTGTCTGCTCCGTGAACCTACTTCCTGCCCAGCGGAGACTTCAGAGCGTGCGACTCCAGGGGCCGAGCCGCATCGCCTTCGGAGCGAGCCAGGCCATTGTTCGCGAGCGAGCGAGCAGCTGAAGCGGACGCCGCGTACCAACAGCGCTGGATCAGGAAACAAGCCTGGAAAACGAGACCGCTGGCTTTTCCACATCTCTCACAAATTTGGAAGGCCTGATGTTGTTGTTGGCGCCGGCTCATGTGTTTTCTCCTTGCTTATGATGATAATGGTATAATGCATGCATTTTCTTCTTCAGTTAAGCCCTTGCCAGGGGTTTCAGTAATGGCACCGTTGCACGCATTGGTCAGACTGATTTTTTTGGGGTGGTGATCATGGAACACTACCACATAAGGTCTCTTCTCCAGTTCCATGATGCAGTTAGAATTTACAATGGGTGGAGTCACAAAAACATCCTGAACACTGAGCAGGACAGCAGCGTCTATTTATACCCTTCACCCTGACGTCATCGTTGACTTGGTATTTGTGGAAAACATGTATACCTCTTAAGATGTTGAGTAAACACTAAACAATACATTGAATGCTGTGACACAGATGGAGTCCACCGGCAGCTGAGGTTTCCCATGATTGCATTAATCATAAAAGACTGTATGCACTGTATGCACAGTACCAGGCAAAAGTTTGGACACATCTGATTAAGATAATAGGAAACATGCATTCAAAGACATTTAGATCTAAAGACTTACACTTAAACGCTTGAAATTTGTTTGTTAGACAAATATAAATTGTAAAGTTGATGCCTATGTATGAATTTCTTTCCAAAAAAGTTTAATTAAAAAAAATTTTTTTGGGCATTTTGAAGAATCTAAAAGATAAGATAGTTTTAATTTGTTTATAACACTTTTGTGGTCACTGCATAGCTCCATTTGTATTGTTTCTTAGTTTTGATGTCTTTACTATTATTCTAAAATGTGGAAAATAGAAAAAGAAACGTGTGTCCAAACAGACTGGTACTGTATGTTTAAGCCAAATAATAGAGGTAATGCTAGCAAGGTTGGACTGGAAGTCCTAACTCTAAGGGGAGAGGAACAAGGTGGGGGGGTTGTGAAGGGGGTTTTCCTCAAACAAAGGACTTTCCCTCCTCAATATTATTCCCCCTTTTCAGTGGTTGGCATAGTTTCCTCCTCACCTAGGTGACCGGCCTCTGAACTAGACCTCTCACAAATGCTGCCTACAGAGTCACTGTGCCTATATCATTTTCTCTAATTCTTTTCTGGTCGTCACAAAGCCTCCTTACTGGAAGCAAGGAGTTCCCCAAGTTCAGGGTTGCAGCCGCATGAGTGAGTCAAGCCATAGCAGCTACCGCACAGAGACAATTTGTGGGATGATTGCCTCAGTCTTAATGTTTGCCTACACACTCGCATGTAATTCTGCAGCCACACACAAATCACAAAAATGCACAGCATTCCTGCAGCAGGAGAGACACACTGAATCAATATTCATGGGTATTAAGAATAAAAATGAAATTGAATCATATTGCATTCCTTATGTAGTGAATATCCCAATTAATTGAGAGAAAGAAAACCAAACTGAGCCATTTTTTGCAGTCCAACTGTATAGCCCACATGCACAGATTAAAAAAAAAGGGGGGGTGGAATTACCACTTAATCTCACATTCCAAATTCCTAACCACAGAGATCAAATGGAACTGGTTTGGGCAGCAAAGTTGGTTGGATGGCTAAGGGCTGATTCAGTCCTACTGTGCAAGGCTTGTCAATGACTCCCCCGCTTTCTCCTCAATAATCAGGCCCCAATATCTCCTTACAGAACCCCGTGTGAGAGTGCATTGGTGTGTGTGTGTGCGGTTATTTCTGTGTTTAAAACACAAAGTCCTCTTTTGTTCTGAAACTTGCAAAGCCTTTCTAATAAATGGCCCTGGCAAAAAGGGCTTTCACTGAGCTGAGTCACGTCGCGCTAGGATTTGCACAACAACAAAGAGAGCTGAGTGGTCCTCCGAGCTGGAGGCCGGACTGCTGTTCCTTCTCAGCTTCTTTTCTCTGGTTTAGCGCCGGTGTCCAGAGCGTTCGTAAAACAATCCCCCTGGGACGTTGGATTGGAACGCTAACATTTTACGGTTTGTTTATGTTCGTACTTTATGCTAATGATTGAATGATTAGTGACTTTCTCATGAACGATTTATTACATTTTTGTTCTATTTGAGTGGACAAACAAAAGTAAATGGAACCTGACTTGGTTTGAATTTGTTAAATGCAGAGTTGTGTTCTTTTACCAGCTCCATTCAATGAGAAGCTGTTTAAGAATGTGTGAGTGGTTGTTTGGTTCTTGGTGTAACGGTTCTGGATCAGTGACAGAGAGCTGGGATGAAAGGCAGCTCAGAAGCCCATACTGTGGCTCTGCAGCTCTCACTCAGTGTCTGTATGAATCTGTCTGAGGATCCAAAGGTCCCTGGGATTATTTCATCAGTTGGGCCACAAACTGTGCACCCATTCCACCAGCATTATAAATGCTTGTGTTTACTGGGAATTATGCCTTCACCCCTTTTTTATAAGTATGCACGTATACACACACACACACACACACACACATACACACACGCACATATATACATGTACACCACCAAATGTACACAGATATATCCAGAGGAACACAAGTCAGTTGTCTGAGGCCAGGTCTCTGGCTTTTCTAAAAAAAGCTGACTTTGTGCTGTTGTATGGAAATTACCCATTGCTTGCTGTCTTCCTGTTACTGCTGCCCTATGGAAGCTGACCACTGCCTACTGTCTCCCTGTTTCTTATTTCAGTGTTGTTTGTTTCCCCCCCTTGCTCAGTGGCCATGTGTTGAAAGCATTCTTTATGCAGGTTTGAATTCATTTCCAGTGCCCTGGTTTAAACTCATAATTCCATCATATTTACAGTATCAGTCAAATGTTTGGACAGACCCACTCATAGAAGGGTTTTCTTTAGTTTGACTATTGCTACATTTTAGAATAATAGTAAAGACATCAAAACAATGAAATAACACAAACATAATTATGCAGTGTTTACATTCTTTTGAACTTTTTTTTGAAGTTGCCAAAAATATTTTCTGTCAAGAAATTCATAGGCATCAACTTCACTATTTATATTTGTCTAAGAAACAAATTTCAAGCACTTAAGCATTTTTAGATCAAAATGTCTTTGAATGCATGTTTCCCATTATCTTAATCAGGTGTGTCCAGCCTTTTGACTGGTACTGCGTATGGAATGGTTTATAGCATTCCAACCTTTAACATTAGTAGTAACAGTAGTTTTAAAAGATTTATTGTTACTCAAATCTAAATTAAGATAAATGGTGATCAGTAATCAAGCCTAGATGTTAGCTTGCAATTCAAATGAAAAAAACATGGCAGGAATGATGTATGATTACAAACATTGCACGTGGGGACCAGATTTCATCATCTCCTGTGGTGTGGTGCCCCTCCCACTAGATCTAGTGGAGAACCGTGATTAGGGGTTCATTGTGTCTGAGGGGTAGTGCAACTGTCACCACCCTCACCTGCCCATTCCTCCAGCTGCACCCTTTGATGAGAATGTTTGCCACACCATATAGGTGTGTGTGCCACTACAGGTACTATAGGTATTGGTGGGACAGTTTATTCTGTTTTATATATTGTATATATTTGTTTTTCCAGTTATGTAAACTCAGTGGGTGTGTGGTGGTGCTCAGAGGAGCATTCAGAGTGGTGCTCTATGAATGACAAAACCAAATCTCTAAACATTGCCAATTTAGTGTGAGAATCAAAATTTTCTAAAACAGTTTTACAGTTTTTCGTGCAGATTTGCACGTTTCCTCCATGAACATTATGGGATAATTTCTTTGATTTCCTCTATTTCTCTCCCTTGTGCCCTGCAGTTTTTTCAGCATGTAGTTGGCACCATTCCCAAGACAGCCAGAGAGGAAAAGATTTTGGAAAACTGTCAAAGAGAGTAGAGTTTCTCTTTGACTTTGCAAAGAAAAAAAGGCAAATTCCTGGGAATTCACAGCTTCCCACATGGAGCTGATTAGAGGGGAGGTATTTACAGAGCGGCCAAAACGGAGAACACATGTGAAATCCGAGCGTGTCAGTGCCTTCATATGATTCATTGTAAAACAACGGAACGGCCACGTTTATGTCATCACGAGGAAACAATGTTCCATGTGCGTGACCTGCAACCGAGTTATGGTCATTATGTGTATTGCTGCCTTATATTATTCAATACAACCTAATTTAAACGGAACTCAGCCAGCTAAATCAATGCTATCCCACCTTACCTGCTCCATGGCTGGGAATGTGCAGCATCTTGGAGACAACTGAAAATCACGTAAAGAAATTTGCCAGTTTTAGCGCATCCACCTCTCATTTTTACAGTGTTTACGTGTCTCTACTTCTCTGCCTCAGATATGCTCTTTGTCTCTCAACCCCAACATGCCTCTATTATCATATTGCCTTGTATTACCCACTGGCTATGTAGGTAACTGATCACTGTGACTGATTGTGGACTTGCATTTTAAATTCAAGCAAGCACTACACAAACACTACATGACATGTCCATGATTTTCCAAATAAATTAATTAGGAGAGAAATAGCCATTTCTGGTGAACGGTCTACACAAACATCTGTAAGCTTCATAAATCTAATCTGAGCAGACTGCTAAATGAAAAATACTTTTTTAGGTATGCTTTGACAGCTTCTGAGGCCTGAAAAAGCAGCAGTTTTGTGCCTGGTTTCTCTCACCGTTTGTAGGAAGAGAATGTCCCACATTGCCCCTGTGGAAATGTACACTGTAAGCTGGCCTTGCCTGCCTTTCCTCTGACTGCATCTAGATGAACAACATTATAAACCTCATTCTGTTGTTATGTAACCAGAATTGGACAAAAACATGAAGTCATATGGAAACAGTCATATGGAATAGATGTTATTCACAAACGCAGTTATACACAGAATGGTTTCCACAAGGCACATTTAAAGACAGTCAAGTTTTATCTTTTTTTATGTGCTGGGTCTTGCCCTTCCTTGACCATTTAGAGAGACACCGAGAGAACAATGATTAAACTACAGGGAAGGCACAATCTATTCATTTGAACCATATAAATATGTGTGTATAATGTATGTAGTGTTTGTGTATAAATATTATCTTAGCAGACAAACTCAGTGATGGCATCCTATCTAATAATTAAATAAAAAGACATGACTGAACCATGGCATCCAGTTCTGTGGGTGTCATTGATTGCATTAATTCCCAGGTGAATGTATACAAACAGATGTGGATGTGTACCCAGCATGCCTTGTCTTGTGAGATCAGCTGACCCATGTTGCTTGTGAAGAATTTCAAGCCCATAGATTCTGACTATCTCTTGGGGTGGGTCTGAAGAGGGTCTTCCAAGCTCAACTGTGAGAACCGGAAAGAGGAAGGAGAATGGTCTTGTTTTAGGGCATGGGGGGATGGGGGCGGGGGGGGTCGTGAAAGGATGTGATGATTGCTATCTTTTGTGAGATATTTTTCTCTTCCTCGAACAACCTATGTTTTGACCTGATGATGTTTGTGTAATTGTTGGGGTTGTTTGTTTTACTGGCTTCATTTTTAAACAAATGCTTGGTGAGTAAATAAATTGAGAGGGGACTCAGAGTTTTTGCCTGGATTGTCCTTCAGGCAGATTTAACCAAGCAAAGACAGATGCAGAGAACATGCATTTTGTGAGGTCCTTTTGTTTCCTAGGACAGGACTGTCACAAGGCACTTCTTTGAGCTTTTTCCAAAACACATGTACATCCCTGTCTGTGTTTGTGTGTAAACCATGGTCTTGCCTTGTTGCTTTTAATCTAAATACATTTCTGCATATTCTTAAAGTTACACAACACCCTAGGTGGTTTCCAGAACAATGATTCCGAATTAGATCAATTTACGCCCTTGATATGCCTACGCCTACTCAGTTTCAAAGCTTCCTTGTCCGCTCATTTGTAGTGCATTTCCTGCTATCAGATTCCGCTGGAATGCTTTACAAGTGCAGTTTAATGTTGTTAGTACACGGCGCGGGCATTTTTACGAGTCCTCTTTGAAGGGGTACCAGATTCCTTTACTCCTTCACTCTCCCAATAATCCCGAACACTCTTGGCCTTGGTATAAATCCCTCTCTGGACACCTTCGCAGTGATTGAAGTGGGTCTTAGTTTTCCTCTGAGGGCTAGTCCCATGCCCTCGGTGCCCCTCTCGGGTTCAGACCAGGGGGGTTGAGCTGCAGTGCCAAGCAGAGGAGCAGATTTTCTGCTTCACCTCCACTGATGTGGCTGGTCCTCGTGCAGTGCTCTTCAAGGTCTAAACAAGACAGGACTGATACATTTTGCCAAAGGTGGGGGCAGGAGAAACTCTTACTGACTGTCAGTCGGTCATCCGTCAGTCTGTCTACTTCAGGGGAAACTGCCCTGTCTCCCCCTCTGTGGGTGTATATCATGATGTCATGGCGCTGTACTCCAAGCACAGAGAACGGGAAGGTGGGTCCTGTAACTTCCATTGTCTTTCTGATCATTCTTAAAGGAGGGGAAGCTGCCCTTTTGTTCGATGTTCGTACAGGCGCGGTCAAGAGTCAAGAAAATGAACGTTAGTACCAATGACTAACTGAATGCAGTTTTCTTAAAGCTGCACTGATTCATGTGTGCCCCCAGCTCACTTTCTCATCTATATCACTTTAAGTCCAGTCATTCTTCATGGGATCAGAAAGAGGGATGCTGCCAACACAGGGAGGAAAATGTAGCTAATGGACAGGGTCACATAAAGACACATGGACCCAGGGGTGCATGGGTGTGGTGAGTGGGGGGGGTGAGATTCGTCATGCTACCCGCACAGACACTCCTCCACCAATTCTCTGCATGTCCAGGCTCACGTTCTCAGAGGTGACAGCGCTCCCGAAGCCCCGCATGACGCCGACATGTAGCATCGGTGACGATGACGAGGAGGATCCCTGAATATTGTTGCTGTCTATTTTTACCGGCCGTTCTCACGGACGCGTTCACCGGTGAGTAATTCTGCACCTGGGGTAGCAGAGGGGAAGGGGGGAGGAGGGGGCTTCCTCCTTTCCTCACGGACCCATGACCTCACCTCCTCCTCACTCTCCGCTGTGAGTCACACACACGCCACTCCGAGGGACCCAGAACAGCCCTGTGCGGCCACCCCTCGCGCTCTTTTTTCCTTTTTCCTTACTTTTCCGGATGATTTCTCCCCTTCAGACCTCTCTGACAGCAGGGGGGCTCGCTTCCCGAAAATCCCCAGCTGTTTTGTTTCGCACAAGGAGAGTCTCTTTTCGCTCTGACATTTGTTAACTGCCCGTGAACCTCAGAGGGCACAAACTGTATTGATTCGGATTCTTGATTTTTTTTTTTAATATGAAAGCGTATATTGATTTTTCTTCAGTTATCATTTATACACAGTATTTGAATGATCATGCTAGTTTACGTCTGCCTTTTGCCCGTTTACCACAGAGGCCTTTCATGCCAGCGTGTTTTTGTCCTGGGACATTTTCTAGGATGTGGGTTTTAGTCTAAATAAACAATTATTTCAGTTTTACTGGGATCATAACGTGTGCTCATTTCCAGGTCTGCACGACATTTTAAATTGAGTTTTAATGCATTGTTGTATAAGTGCTGAGCACCAGAGGACGTATACAAAAACTCTTAACATTTGTTTCAGATTTACGATGATGCTCAGTCACACCACAGGATCTGCGCGACTACTGAGGGTGGGTAACTGTAGCTTTTATCTATTTTCAAAAAAGCATCTGGGTAATTTCATGCTACATCTAAGTGGACGGGGTCGAAAATAAATAAATAAAACAGTAGGGTGACCACGCAGCCTCCCAAATGAAAGACCTAAAGTGTCTTTTTCCAAGCGCTCTTTTGATCATGCCGGGTTTTGATGGGTGTAGAGCTGACGGGGATGGTGCCAGTGTTCTCGCACAGACCATGGCAACCACAGTCCATGCTGCTCTGAGTGGCAAGCCCCCCTCTCCCTTTTAAAGCTTTCCCTCCAACGCTCTGGCCAAGCTTTCAGCTGACTGGCTGGGCCACTGCTCTCTGTTCTGCCACGCGATGCAAAGGGTCTTGTGTTATGCTATACGCTGATATTTTCATTTGATTTCCTCCAGAAGTGAGTTGGGGCATTGCTTTGCATGGAATCAATTTCCCGCAACACCATCCAAGAGACCACAGTCATTTCGCTCGCTCTGTCCCTGGCTTCGGGCCGCTTCTTTAGACAAGTGGGACAGCTGCAATTTGGCGTTTGGTTATGTTTCTTTGGCCTTTGGGTTCTACTTGAGAAGGACACGGACTGTGTTGCGGGACCCCACAGTCACAGAGGGCTGGTCTGTGTCTCGTAAATAGGGTAGTGCAGCAGCTGGAACCAGCCAGGTCCAAGTCAGCTAATAAAATAAAAAAGACAGTTAGCTCATCACATCATTAGCTCTGCCGTTAGTAACCCTTGCACGTCTCCCCCAAAAAAAAGGTTATCTGAAAGTGTGCTGAGCTATGCAAATGTCTGACTGAGGCTCCCATTAAGCCTTTTCCTTGCTGTCATTTGCATGCTTGAGAGTGAAACTAGGCTGAAGGGGAAAAAACGCTGCCAGGCAGTTCCCCATCCCCCCCTCCCCAACCTTAAGCCCCCACTGCAGGAGACAGCGTGCCATGTTTCCTCCTGCCCCACTCCCTGAAGGCATGAGGAGATGGGAGAATGCGAGCAGCAGACTTGAAGAGACTGTGCTCTCCACGTGAGATTAATGTGCAGGAGAAATGGGGGCACAGAGGGTGGCTGGCAGTTCTCATGCGTATATGTTTTGGTAGGTGGTTTTTTTGGGGGGTGGAAGGTGGGGGGGTGGAGGTACCCCACTGGTGCACCCTTTGAAGACAAAGTGAGGGAAAGACTGACAGTCAAATGATAATAACAGTGATTAAGTAACTATTATGAGGGCTTTTATGAGCATTGATGAGCTGACATCAAAGCTATTTTGTAAATTTTGCATTGTATATATTTGTATATATTTGCATATAATTCTTGGAAAGGAAAAATTAACTCTATTCTGCTTTCCAAAACAACATTTTACAGGTGATTTTTTTTCAAATATGTCATGAAATAAAGTATGAATTAAATGAAATAAACCTCCGCTTTGATTTTGAAGAAAATTTCATATTGATACCTCTAAAATGTAATAATAATAATAACAAACTGAAACCAAAGCAACCCTTCACCATTGAAGCCTGCTTTCCTTTAGTCTGACCCACTCTCATTTGTCTAAACCAGACAAAGGCACACAACTAGCTCGAGCTAATCCCCTCATACTACTTCCACAGCAGTTGCTAAATTGCTGAACTGTGCAGAACGGCTTGAAAGCCAAGAAACCAAAAACATGCCTTTCCCCCCAAGGACACATTTGGCTGCGACTGAGACACAATTATGCTAATAGCAAAGAGAAGCGCGAGAGCTGTGTTATCGTTTCAGCTAACACACAAAAAAATGAACACTATATATGATGATGATGACGATGATGATGATGATATTTTAAAAGAAAAAGAGCGTGTATGATTCAATATGTAATATATTCAATTAACTGTTAATTGATTTTAGGCAATTTGTTTTGATTAATAGACCTTAATTAATGTAGAATGGACATAGAGGATATAGCCATATGACAAGGCGGCAGACCAACTGTCAGACGGCATTTCGTCGTAATTTTGATTTAGACGAGTGTAATGGAATTGAGCATGACGTTGACAATCGGGGGAGGGGGAGTAGTGGAAACTGAATGCAGAGTAGTTTAATTATTACTAAATGTAGGGGTTATTAACCCGCATACTTTAAATGAAAGCTATTAATTGTTTATATCACCCTTTATGTGCGTGAAGCAACAGAGACATTCTCTTACTTGGTGTGTCTTTTGTTTTGGACTGGTGTTGGTATTGGTTAGGTGAAGATACAATTTGTGACTGAGGGAAAAGGAATGAACATGAAGGGCTACTTTTATACTAACAGCGTGATTAATTTCCATATTGAATGTTTCTTTTCTTTTCAACTTTGGATAAACCGGGTTTCATTAATGCGGTTTAATTTCAACATTTCTAACAATCTCAAATGTCTACGAGACATGGATAAGGCACAGCGACCTCGGTATAATAAACCTGAAGGGGGAGGGGAGAAGTGGGCTGGACCTACAAAACGTGCTTTTACAGAATGAAGCTGCAGTTGGGCTTGCTGTTTAGTCCTTACGGTGGACGTTGCGGGGTGAAGTCGTTGGTTGGAATACGTGTTTTTACTTTGCCTCTTTAGGATGTATTCTAACAATGCTACTTGATTGACTCGCGTGGATATTGGCCTATGAGGTAAGACATACAGCAGTAATGATGTGAGTAAAGTAATTTTAAGGCATTTAAGTTGATTTAAAAAAAAAAAAAAACGTGGGTTTGTTTCTGATATTGACGCGCAAATTTAAAGTTGACCGGATTTATAGACTACTTTACATTTGGCAAGTTAGCAATCGCAATCTTTCTTTCTCCGTTTCATTTCATTTGTATTTACTTTTAAATACAAATGAAATGAAACACAGTGTCTCCTGTACGGAAACATTCATTCTGTCCCGGGGTAACATTGAATGTCTTGGTTTTTGATTATCTTATTTTATGTCTGATTATTCTTTCAAGTCAGGGTTGGTGGTACCTGCTGGTCGTTTAAGGGTTTATTCTGCGACCGCGGGCTATATGTCCTGTAGCTACTCATGCCTGTTTTTAAATTTTTGGTTGAGTATGTTGAACAATTAAACCAATCCCCATGATCAGTATTTTCAATCACACCCTGATGTTGTCAAAACGATAGGGCAGACAGCGCGTCGCTTTCTGCACAATTGCCTCAAGCAATTATGCTCCCGCTATCATCTCTATCAGTTTCCAAAACTTTGTCACGTTCGTTGGGTTCGATGTTTGCAAGTGGACTGTTCACGGCCACGAAAATGAGGCTGTATGGCTCTTTAGAAAATACGGTATAAGGATGTGCACACATACTCACAGTGGGTCTTATTGTCTCAGGTTTATGAATATCTGCCACTTTGTTCTCCAGAAGAGTGAAATGTCGAGCGTTTGACTGATAAGTTATCTATGCTCACGGTTTCTGAAACTAATTAATTTGATTTTCAGTTGTTCGCTTATTGCAGCTATTAAAGCATGCCGTAAGCAAATTAATATTAGTAGCGTTGAAGACTTAATGAAGACCTGAGCTCAAGAGGTCAGAGTCGTAATTCCTTCACTTGCCCATTAATTCTCGTCGGAAATGCGTGGAATTGCTCCATGATAGTTGATGTGATTCTAATTAGATTCTCCTCGAATTTTAGAAACGTGCGTATTACGCCTGTATGCTCACAGCCTGTTTTATCAAGTTTAAGCGACTTAAGTCTTATTTTGAGAGACGAGCAAACGTTTACCACGGTGGGATTACTATTGAATGTTGTGTTTATGATGCATACTCTGTTATCCCTTCATCTGACATTTTATTCTTTCTGTAGGGTCTCTTCATGATGTCGTCTCTCTGCATATGGGTCACTTTCTTTCGTAATAAGGAGTTTTTCTTGACCTAAGAAAGACTGTAAATAACAACACATAAACACGAAAGGACGAAAATCGCAAGCCTTGTCTTGGCTGGTCCACTAGCGCCCCTCCATGGACTAAGTGATAGCTTGCACATCGGGAGGAATTTTTAGCTAACGGGATAAGTGGCCATGGCAGATTCTATGTATTCCGACCTCATAGCCAAGCACTATAACTTCACGGGGAAACAACGGAAGGACTCCGGGCTCAGGGCAGATTCCGTGATCTTCATCATCGTGTGCTGCTTCATCATCCTCGAAAATGTGCTGGTCCTGCTCACCATTTGGAGGACCAAAAAGTTCCACAAACCCATGTACTACTTCATCGGGAACCTGGCCCTCTCGGACTTGCTGGCGGGGGTGGTGTACACGGCCAACATCCTCCTGTCGGGGGCCAACACTTACAAACTGACGCCCACGCAGTGGTTCTTCCGGGAGGGCAGCATGTTTGTGGCCCTGGCGGCCTCCGTGTTCAGCCTCCTGGCAATCGCCATCGAGCGGCACCTCACCATGCTGAAGATGAAGCTCCACAACAGCGGCAACACGTGCCGGGTCTTCCTGCTCATCAGCACCTGCTGGTTCATAGCGGCCATCCTGGGCGGCCTCCCCATCATGGGCTGGAACTGCATCGAGAGCATGTCCAGCTGCTCCACGGTGCTGCCGCTCTACCACAAGACGTACATCCTCTTCTGCACCACCGTCTTCAGCGTCATCCTCATGGCCATCGTCATCCTCTACGCCCGCATCTACGCGCTGGTGCGCACGCGCAGCCGCAAGCTGGTCTTCCGCAAGGTGTCCAACGGCCGCGGCGGGAGCAAGAGCTCGGAGAAGTCGCTGGCGCTGCTGAAGACGGTCATCATCGTGCTGAGCTGCTTCATCGCCTGCTGGGCGCCCCTCTTCATCCTGCTGCTGCTGGACGTGGCCTGCAAGAACCACCGGTGCGACATCCTCTACAAAGCCGAGTGGTTCCTGGCGCTGGCCGTGCTCAACTCGGCCATGAACCCGCTCATCTACACGCTCACCAGCAACGAGATGCGCCGGGCCTTCCTCAAGATGCTCCTGTGCGCCGTCTGCAGCCGGCCCGGCGGCAAGTTCTCGCGGCCCATCATGGGCGCCGAGTTCAGCCGGAGCAAGTCGGACAACTCCTCCCACCCCAACAAGGACGAGCCCGAGTACTCGCCCCGGGAGACCATCGTCTCCTCCGGGAACATCACCTCCTCCTCATAGGAGGCCTCCTGCCTTGGACCGGTGTGTAAATAAGAGAATGTATTTGTTTGCTGATGTAGGCCCGGGACTTTTTCGCTCCTGATATTTCCAGAGGAGTTTGCTAGAAGCATATGGGCTTCCACACTGAGAGTGCTTATGATGAGAGGGATGAGAAGTCATGCGATCAGCCAAAAAAAAGGGCTAAACTGGAGGGAAATTTGTGTGTGTGTATGTGTGTGTTTATATATGCACACAACACCCATACCAGTTGTTAACTTGAACTGGAAACTGTTTTTTTTTTATTTCTTTCCTATACCACTGAGCAACTGTTAGTGTTGAACTTTTCCCAAATTCACACGGATCCGTAATAGGGAAGCACTTACCACCTGATTTGTAACACTGACTAATCAGTATTATCTACCAAGCTTACTATTTCATGGATAAAAGATCCAAGCAGTTTCAGTTCAAGGAGTATTTGTGTATTACCCGCAGCACTTGTTGTAAAAGTGCAGATAAAGAGCTGTTATAGGCATTACTGACACTCTAAAATGTGTTTCGGAAGAGTGGAGTTTTTTTTGTTACTATAATGAAATATTTAAGAAATACAATTAAATATGCACTTGTATTTCTTTGACTTAACTCTGAAGTCTAGTACCATGTAAATGCTACCCCTGATTGAGAATGTATTTTGTACTTAATTTTGTACTATATCACCCTTATTCAATGAAGTTATTCCCGTAGCAGTGGAGTGTAGTGGCAATAATTTATCTTGGAAGCAATTAAAAAGCATTATTGTCTGAAGAGTGGTTATGCTGTTCTAACATGATGGAGGCTGACTTGCTTTGATCGGTTATGTCTTATTGTTCTTTCTGCGTGTTTCCATTGGAGAAGTTTCTGTGTAGATTTTTGAAATGGCTCAAACCACTCATGTCTTGCCAAAAATGTAAGGTTGGCCTCTCCATTGTTTCCATACTCTAAAGTTTGCTTGAGTAGCATTACTTTCTAGCCTATTGTGTTTGCAGATAACAGTCTGATATGTACAAAGTGTATGAAAGGGGTGTGACAAACCACTAAATGTGTCAGAAAGCCTTAGGGGAGGATGTAAGAGGCCTGTGTTATCTCCGAAAGCTGGGGAAGCAGAGAGTCACCCTCTGCATTTCCTAGGGCTTTCTGTGTCAGCCTGAAACTGGATTCTGGCCTGAAAATTTAGCGCAAAAATATGAAATATTTACTGAAAGCTAATGAACGGTAGAAGTGGCTTGATCTAAACATGTCCTACAGAAACTTTCACTTTGTTGTTTGCGTAAATTGTTTAAAGATGTGTTGTTATTGCTCAGCTCCATCTCGCTAGTGTAAAGGCCTCTGAGGAGAATCAGTTCATTGCAGGTTTGTTGCCAAAATGTGTTGCTCTTTTTTGTTTCAATGTTCTTCCACTTCTTATTTGCACACTGTAATGTTTGTTTGTGTGGTTATTGGTTGTTAGATGTTAATAAAAAATGTCAAATAAAAAAAATAAAAGGATGTTTTAAATTATTTTCACAACACCTGAGGTGCGGATCTCAAACCTACAGCTGGAGGCCCATTTTTGTCTGGGTTTAGAATCCAGAGCTTTGCACTGTGTGTCAGATATACTGTAAATGCGCTAATGGTTGAAACAAAGAGAGTCCATATGAAAAAAAGCAGAAAGCTGTGAATTTATCAAATTTCTTATAGCTCCAGTGAACCAATGTATTCATTTCTTCAGTTTGAACCTCTCCTTGATCTTTGTCTGATGTCAGCTTCTTGCATTCCTATGATGTTATTCATTTTGACTTCAGACCAGCATTCCACAAATCTCCTTTGCACCCCCACAACTCCAATGTGCACTGAACCCAAAATTTAAAATGTGTAGGACAAAACCCATTGTTTTTGGTTTGAACGTTGTACTGCGCATTTTTTACTATGCATCTGTTTGCATTTTTTGTTTTGTTTTGTATTCAGTTAACATTGCACTTAAAATATCATGAGGTCAACAAGATTTTATGTGTCACATAGGACCCTATTGTGTATGTTCTTGACAGCCCTTCCTCTGTTTTTCAAGATAGTCTTAAACAGTAATTTGACAGGAATTTAGAATTTTATGACCATCCTGGACATAGTATTTACATGTCCCACCAAACTGGCAAGAACAAGCAAATAGTTGAATGGATTGATGAAGACCTCATCTGAAGGAGTACCAAAAATAAATATAATAAATACATGAGTGTGTGCATGTGTGTAATAATGTGATAAAAGAGATCATTGACAAGAAGAAGGTGCTAAATGTGCACCACATAAAATGCATGTATAACTGCAAAGTACTTTATGCCTTTGACATTTCCATGGCTGTAAAAGGCACTATAAAGAGGTAGGCTACCTTATCCGCAGATACTAAAAGTTCAATTTTATTTTCATTTCCTTGAATGTGTTTTAGTCTTGTGATTGAAACTGTACTATGAAAGTACAGTGAAGTAAAGACAAACACCCCTGCATACCTCATTTTTATCTTACTCTGATGAACAATAAGCCTCACTACGCCAAATGCTGCAGAATTCACGTAATTCACGCTGGATCAAAGAGGACGGATCTAACACAGACTGTCAGTGCAGTACCCTAGACTGTCGTTAGATGCTGCTCAATTCTCAAATAAAATAATCTTGATACCCCATGCACGTGTGCTTGTGGGTTACTGCCCTCCTGGTCACTTAAAGGGAATTTCTGGATAAAATCAGGTCCGCTGACAGAGAGCATGCTCACAGACCTTTAAATCCTAGTGAGTAGATGAGGTAAAATTTCCCTGTACTTTCCTTGGACTTATAAACAATATCATGTCCCGTTTCCCAAACCTTCCCCTGACCCAAATAATGCCATGTTTTTGGATCGCTCTCGTCACTACTTCAGGTAAGCAGGGTATAGAAATTGTTTTGCTGGATTTTTGTTCCCATGTAGACTTGATTCGTGATTGGGCTGTTTTACTATTTAACTGTGTTCTACCGAAATGCGTGAACGCAATGTGTGACGTGTAATATGTGACAAGTCCCCGAGTTTCATTGACACTGCGTTTATTTATGGTTTGATCTGTAGCTGAAAAGACACTGCGCTTTGAGGTTGTCGCTGTGAGAAAGTGCTATAGGCCTATGTGTCAAATTAGTATTGACTTCATACACAAAATGGATTAAGCCTTGATGAAAGAATATGTCTCTTGTTTCTTTTACAGGTTTTAGCAGAGCTGCAATATCATACTGGAGCAGTAAGATATTTTGTTTGTGATTTTAGAATGAGTGTTTCATTTGCTGTTTAACCAAATAAATAGTTTACCCAGTTACAGACAAACATACGCGTTTATGTAACATCCAGTACACAGAACCTTTTTCCCATCTGTTGCAGATAAGCCGTGGATCAATGTCAATTCATCCGAGATTGTGGAAGGGGAGTGGGTGAGCGTGCTTTGCGGTGTTCCCATCGATTACACCGGTGGCTTCTGTCGCCTTTACAATGATCAGAGGAGAAAACCTTTGATGTCGCTGCAGACTCATACATACACTTGCCAGTTCCTCGTGTCCTCACGTGACCTTTTGGGAAGGCGGTTGGCCGGGACCCGAACAAGTGTTCGGTGTGACTACACACTGCAAAACTATGTATCTGTATCTAGTGACAGTCAAGCAGTGGTAGTGTGGGGTAAGTCTGTGGTCACATGTTCACATGCGATACAGCGTGAGAAATGTGCTGTCCTCTTTGGTATCTTCTGCTGATAATATTTTTTCATCTACCTGCGTTTTTATTGTTGTTCTTTCTTTTTATGGTACTACAGGAATCGTCGAAAAGCCCGTGCTAACAGTGAGTCCAATGGTGGTTATGATGAATGACAGTGTCCAGATGAACTGTTCACTGCCCAGACAGCAGGCCGCCAGATGTACTGTGTACCGGGACGGGGTCGACATTAAGGGGCTACCTTGCAATCATGCAATCATGACGGGAAAACAACTAATGATATGGCAGTCCACCTCACTATTAAATGAAATCGATGTAACTTGCGAATACGAGGTGGAAGGACTGGACTACGTTCGATCGAAAACTAGCAATCCAGCAACGATCGTTATTTTGGGTAGGTCACTAATGCGGGAGTAGCCTATACGTCAATCACTACGATGTATGCTGATTGTTTCGGAAGAGTAACAATTTGGAATAACTGTCTGTTGCCATAGGCTATATGGCTATATGGCTATATATATATATAGTTAGATTGTATCCCTCTTCCACACTATCCACACTAAAGCACACTATCTGTGTCGAATTTCAGATCCCGGAAGGATTGAGCTTTCCACGAATCATACTCGTGGCACATTTGTCTGTGATGTCCCATCCCGTATCCACGACTTCGTGCGATTGCACACCGGCAACGAGTCCATCAAGCTGGAGCAGGGCGGCATACTCAAACTGCAAGCCATAAATACCAGCACTGAACCGTTCAACCACGCATGTCGACATGTTTAAATGGTTGCACAATAATTACATGCGTATGCGTCTGCAAATATAAAATATACAGACTACCATCCAGGCTGCATAATTTAGGGTAATTGTCACGCTATAACCAGTAGTCTATGTGCAAAATGGTCAGATTTGGGGAAATTTAATTAGATTAGACGCAACACGGCTGTTGAAAGACATGAGCTAACTGAATGTTACCTCTACAATGTGAATGCAATGGGGGGATCGTGACGTTTTCCTTGCCAGTCTGCTATCACTTTCGAATTTGCCAAAATCACCTTTGATTCCACATAGGCATAGCCTAACTTAACAAACATTACAACGCAAAACAAAATATAAGATCCTAACCGCACACACCTTTAGGCGCACCCGGCGCCACGAGGGGGCAAGAGGGTTTAAGTTTTATGTACCCTATAGAAAAATAGCAAAAACAACAAAAATATTGGCCGAGATACAAGTGTTATAGAAACGACCATGGGCGTCAGTTTGTTTTGAAAAGTGCTGGGGACAACGACAGGACAACTAACTAAAGGCTTTCAAAAAGTTTTGGGGACGAAATGGGCCACAACAAAAAGTGGTGGGGACATGTACCCAGCGTAAATGACGCCTATGGAGACGACAGTAATGAAACACCTTCTTTGAAGTTTTCCCCCATAAAATATTTGAAGCTTGTTATCTGCCCCAAATATTCCTATTTCATATTTTGGTCATGACGCACAAACACATGGAAAAGGTAAGGTAGGGAATTGTTCGTATCTAGTCAAAACGCCACTATATTGCCACCCGCAGGATGAAAAAAATGCAGAAATAGGCATAGCAGGATGATAACCTACTGTTTTACTACATAAAAAGATTTGCCCCCTCGCCATTTTAACTGGCCCCTCAGTCACTTCATCCTGGCGTCGGGCCTGCCTTTAGGTGTAAGGCCAATTCCTTCAATAGGGTGTGGGCATTTAGGACGTATGTATGGAGATATATATAAACCTCCTTGAAATGCATGTGGGTTATAACTATAGCCTACTGTGAGGTTTCTTCGTAGAGACAACACTTGTGGAAGATTTAAGAAAGGAAATGTGCGCTTGCGAGTCGTAAAAATGCCGCGAGGAAACTTGTTTGAGATGAAAAAAAAAATTCCTGTCAGTTGAGCGTCCAGTCCAATCGACCGTAAGTGGTTGTCTGTGATCCGATGGGGAGGATAACTGTCGACTGCTTCACTTTGAGCTGTTCACGACGATCGAATTAACGTTAGCCTACTCATCTCAAAGAAGGAGAGTGTAGGCTACCTGATGTGTCTAGACATATCTAGATGTGTGAATTTGGGTAACCGTATCCACCAAGTCCATGCCATGTTGTAAGCTAATCAATGCGCATTTTGAATGAACTCAAAATATCTTTCCTGAGACATTGTTGGAGGCTATAATTTTCTCGTGTTACACTTCTGTAAACCTATATTATTCTGTCTTTTTTTGCCTAGCACGGTAGAGTATTACTTATTTCTCATCAATTGAATTCAAATTGAACTTAAATCGTCCTGATTTATAACATTGAGGGAAAAATGTAGCCTGTTTAAATACATGTCATCGTTATACTGCATGTCGAAGACTACAGTAACCATATATAAAAAAGATGTACTCTACAGAAATTTTATCGTGAAGAAGCTATACTGAATAAAACACAAAAGCTGATGTTGCATACTCATTTATCCCCATGAAAAACTACAAGCAAACTACTTTCCCCAGAATCCCAGCATTGCCTTTTACAACAAGGCATGATGGGACTAGAAGTTCTATGTGTCCTGTATTTTACTTGTCTCCTACAGAAATACCCCGGAAAGAACAACATTTCCCGAAAGATTAAGCGTCTTTTACAGTATTTTGGCCCGCCCCGTGTAATGGAAGTATGTGAGCGGCGAGAGGGAATAGCCGAAAAAGCCAGATGTAAAAAAAATACTTAGTGATGCATGACAATTTGAAATTTGCACACCTCTTTAGGCTACAGTTACACGTAATATTTACTTATTTGTAGGGTGTTTCATGCTTTGTTTTTGAGACTTGGGGTTAAACCAGGCAACACCCCGTTTCTGGCAACAGAGTGATACTGGGTAGGCTTCGGCTGATCACCGTCCTGCAGTATGTTGCACTGACCGAGAAGGGGGGCTTCGGCGCGGGTGTAGTGAATGAGCTTTATCGGTAGGCAAAACGAGAACGAGAATAAAATACGTAAGATGTGCATGTTATATAGCTAGCTAGAAATTATCTCACTACATGGCCAGAAGTGAGCTGGCTACCTAATGCTATCTTGCTAATATGTTGGTGTTTTGTTTGTAGACTAAAATAAGTGTGTTATCTAGCTATCTTGTAACCCTTGGTTAGACTGCGTTAGCTACATCATCAATTTAGGAAAGAAAAGACGGACACTTATATGATGTTTTACAAATAAAATGTCACGCATTGTGAGACGAACTGGTGAACTGTTTCTTTTCGTAGTCTGGCGGGGCGGACTAGTTCGCTTGATGAACTTTTTCCCAGAACAAGCTAGCTAGGTAGCTAGGCATGTCCATGTCTCTCCAAATAGCCATCGCCAGCTTGCTAGCTGCGTCCTTTGGCGTCTTATTAATGTTAATGAGCTACAGTAAGACTAATTTAAGCATCTAACTTGTCAGTTGCGGTTAGTAAACGATAGTCAGGTAGGTATAAGAATACTGTAACGCGTGATGAAAACGTCATTGCTTATACGTGTCGTGTCATTAAATCTTACAGATGTGCATTAACTAGGTAAAAATAGTTTGTATTGTTACCACTTGTTATTGCCGAGACTTTGATGTACCATGCCAGTCTGAGCTAGCTACAGTTGTTGTCTATGATCAGGTTGAGCCCATAAGCACGATGGAGCGAGCAGGCAGCATCCAGCTGGACATCCCTGACTTCAGCAACTCCGTGCTGTCCCACCTCAACCAACTGCGCATGCAGGGGCGCCTGTGCGACATCGTGGTCAACGTGCAGGGCCAGAGCTTCCGGGCCCACAAGGTGGTCCTGGCCGCCAGCTCGCCGTACTTCCGGGACCACATGTCGCTGAGCGAGATGAGCACGGTGTCCATCTCGGTGATCCGCAACCCCTCGGTGTTCGAGCAGCTGCTGTCCTTCTGCTACACGGGGCGCCTCTGCCTGCAGCTGGCCGACATCATCAGCTACCTGACGGCCGCCAGCTTCCTGCAGATGCAGCACATCATCGACCGCTGCACGCAGATCCTGGAGGGCATCCACTTCAAGATCAGCGTGGCCGACGTGGAGGAAGAGCTGGGGGGTGGCGGCGGGCAGGCGCACAGGGGCGGGGGGCGGACCTTGGAGTCGGGGAGAGGAGGCGGCGGCGGCGGGCCGCGCTCTCTCAGCCCCCGGCACGGTAGCCCCCGGGGCGTCAGCGCGCGGGGAGGGGGCGGAGAGGGCGTGATCGAGATCCGGGACGTCAGGGAGGTGCGGGATGTCAGCCCCCCGGGAGAGTCCATGAGCCCCCAGATCGTGGAGCACAGCGGACTGGGCGCGGAGGGGCTGGGAGGGGTGAGCAGCGTCAGGGGCAAGGAGCCCATACTGCGGATAAACCGGGCGGGGCAGTGGTACGTGGAGACAGGGCTGGAGGCGGGGCGCGGGGGCGAGGAGGACGTGCGGGTGGTGGACGGGCTGCGGATTAAGACGGAGAGGCTGGAGGAGTGGATGGGGGCGGAGACCCAGGCGTCGGGGGAGGAGGGGAGCAGCGCCGAGGAGGTGGCCGCCATGGTGATCGACACTACGGGACATCGAGCGCTGCCACAGGAAAGCTTTGCCACCGGGGCCTCTGGGGTCAAGAGCTCACAGCCCTCCAGCAGCTTCAGCGAGACAGAAAGGTTTGTGTGCTTAAGTCTTTACATTACATTACATTACATTCATTTAGCAGATGCTCTTCTCCAGAGCAACTTCCTGCACAACAGAACAGAAGTGTATCCATTCAAATTGAATGAGTAACTGTCAGATCAGGTTAACAACATTCCCAGACCAGTTAGTGTAAGCAGAACACTATTCAAGCCCTACCCTAAGTTAACTTGTGCAACCTGACTAGACAACAGAAGCCAAGTATACCACCATACATCAGTCACTAGATCACAGAATCCAAAACACATCGCAATACTACACATAAAATAAACAGCAAGGTCTTAAATAAGAATGTTCTTCTTTGACACGTAAATGAAGAGATGTTTATTTTTAGAAGCAAAGTTGTCTGTGACTTTGTGAGTCTTTTCTTGTGTTGGCCTTGCCAGGTTCAGTCCGACAGATAGCGTGGTGGTGATGGCGGACCGACAGAGAGCCAAGAGCGAGTCTCCGGGGAGAGTGGACGACCAGAGGCACCCCACCTCACAGGTATGACCATGTGATCACCCTGCGTGCACACCACCTGCGCACAGGGGGACACAAGGGCAGACACAAAGGGAGAATCGCTTGTTTCTTCAAGCTCTGAAATTCATTTAATAAATGCAGGAGAACTGGAAACGCCACTTATTTAAAGTGGATGCCAGTATAATTTTATCTGTTTTACTTTGTGTCCTAAGCTGGAGGTTTCTTTCCCTTCTTCACTCACAGTAACTATTCTATTCTCCTGTCAGCATGCTTTGCAGGACATAAATTAAACAGGCATCAGAATTAACAGAGAACTTGTGTCAAATGTGTTTTCATATGCTGTAGTATACTTAGTAGTAGTATACTTGATAGTGTTGATATTGAGACGAATGGCCTTTGTGTTTTTTGTTCTGAAACTGTGTCTCAATCCATTGTCCGGCGGATATTTTTTAAATTTACTTGTTAATTTGTCCCCTCGCCCCTTTTTTTTTCTCCAGGGGGAGGAGCAGGCCGTTTTTGACATGGGAGGATATGAGGAGTACCTGCGTGAGCAGGTAGGTGACCGCTGGTTCCGCTACAACCCCCGCCTCACCTGCATCTACTGCTGCAAGTCCTTCAACCAGAAGGGCAGCCTGGACCGGCACATGCGGCTGCACATGGGCATCACACCCTTCGTCTGCCGCATCTGTGGCAAGAAGTACACGCGCAAAGACCAGCTGGAGTACCACATCCGCAAGCACACAGGGAACAAGCCATTCCACTGCCACGTCTGCGGCAAGAGCTTCCCCTTCCAGGCCATCCTCAACCAGCATTTCCGCAAGAACCACCCGGGCTGCGCCCCCCAGGAGGTCTCCCACAGTGCCTCCCCCGAGACCACCACCGTCACCTCCCGGGGTGGCCACAACGAGGACGAATCCCCCAGTCAGGAGGAGGCCGAAGGGAGCGGGGGAGGAGGGGGAGGCGCCTCCTCCTTTGGAGAGCCCGTCCAGCCCTCGGTTTCCACCACCGGCCCCGATTGATGGAAGAGCCTGGAGGGGCGGGGCGGGGCAGTGAGATCGTGGTGGAAAGCCGAGTTCAGTTCTCTGTTCAAATTACTCACGTGGATGCGATGGATTCCGTGCTCTCCGCTCTCCCATGGAGAAGGTCTGAAAGCAGAAAGGAGATGGGGGAGCACCAGCAAGGCTTACTCATTTACCATGTCCTTTCAAAAGAGGGGTGGCTTGTCATGCTGAAGATGACTAACCACCCCTTTTTTCTCAGCAGAAAATGAAAATGGGGAGCCTGAAGGAGTTTTTTTAAGTAGATCTTTGTATTCATGCTGTTAGCTAATGATACTTTGCAAACAGGGCATACACTAAGGTTACCAACATAATTGTAATACTACATACATTTTATAGTACAGTTACTTGTATATGGAGTGTTTCACTTATACCACATCTACCTTAACAGTGAACCTGGGCAGGAAATGTAACAGAAGAGCAGCCACCACCCTCTGGTGTCCTCACAGCCCCTGTGGGTGGGGTGCGTCTTGTCCTTATCCGTGTTATACTTACGTTTCAGCTTTTGTACTTGTTTTATTGACGTTACTTACAGAGACCAGGGTTCAAAAATGCAGCAAGACACACCTTGAGATTATGATTCAACGTTGTCCTCTACAGTCAAGGTGTAGTTGTGACTTTGCCAAAAGCTGCAGTGCCAGGCAACATACCTGTAACTTTAGAAGTAAGAATTTGTTTCAGATGATATAATATTTCATGTCCTCACCATTTGCCTTGAGACAATCTTGTTGAATGAGGTGGGTCATAAGTCGTCCCATGCCTCTCTTATTTACTAATATAAATAATAATAACCAGTAAGATTTGATATCTTCTGTTGTACCCCCAACCCCAGGACCGTTCAAGATTCAGTATGTTGTCAGTTGGAGTATTTAATAAGTCCATATGCTTTTAATTGTTTTTATCTCTCAGTTTAAATGAGCATGTACTGCTTCAAGCAACTTGCACAACCAGTGAGTAGAAAGGCAACTATGGACCAAACCAGCACAACTACCCACAGTAACCGGTGGGGACATGCTGGGAAAAAAGTTACATTTAGATTATGACTGCTCACAGAAAACTTTATGCATTTAAGTAGTCCAACTGGCTCAAAATAATATTGGCATAAGCAACATTTTAAAAAAGCCAGTGGAATTGAGAGATTGCTTTATTTATCTGTATTTATATTTTTCCTTGAACACCTTCTAGTTTTTTAATACTTTCCAAATGATGAAATCAGCTGCTGAATGTTTTTTTACATTTAATATAGAGAACACAAAATGGACTTCACCTGCAGATAAGCTAAACTACAGTTACCTCTCTGGATTCAGTTACCTCTCACACACACATATCAATACGCAATACAGCTCTGCTACAAGCAGATCGGTGCATGCACTCTGCAGAACTGTTGGTGAATTTCTTGTTTTTTGTATGTTTTTGACTGTTTTATCTGGTAATACGTGTTGACTGCTTTGGAAAAAGGCAGCTGTCTTTTTGTACCTTGTTCAGCTTTTGACTGCATGTCAGGACTGTTGGCGGTCAGAGCTGAGGGGAAAAAAAAAACAAAACACGTCACTTCTGTGGAATACCTGCATCCGTGTTTCCAGGGCAGGGAGGCGACGGAAGAAGAAATGCAAGTGAATGACAACAACAGGAAATCATAAAATGATTGCATTTGTTGTTATCTTAATGAACAGTTTTTGTGGGAAAGCAGGAGGATATTAACCGGGAATGTGGAAAACGCCGGGGGAGGACCATAATCAATGGAGCCGAATGCACCATCTTCAGAAGGGAGGTCCTTTGCCGTAGCCACATGACTGAAGCTCTCTGAGTATTTCGAAATTGCCATGTATCGCTGTTACGTTAGAGTGATTGACAGGTTGGTGTCGACTGGAGTTTTGAGACGAGTCCACAAACCAGAGGCGCCTCCCTGACAACCAAAATAACAGAAAAGGAAAAAAACAAGGGTTTGATTCCTCCTCCTGCACGTGCAAGCCAAAACAACTACATCGAGCACTAATAGAAAGATGTTAAAAACTATAAATATCGATTTTTAATGACTCTAGATATATATTATATATACATGTATTTAAGCAAAATTGTATTTATACAGCAATTAAGACTTACCTTAAAAAAAAAAAAACTAAAAATGTTTAAAGGAAATGCTAAGGCAGCAGAGTGGTCTAGCTGTTACCAATGTTCAGTCTTTTTATTTTTTAACTGAGCTGTGAATCAGATGTGGGTGTGACAGGATTTTTAATCGCTTGAATGCGAGCATAAAAACAGCTACTGATTTTTCTATTGGGTTTTTCACTCACTTGCTTCACCTGATAGATACTACCAGATTTCCACTTCCTCTATGCGCACCTCCGGTTACACATCAGGGCAGAGACACGTCCTCAACACTTACTACAGCAGATATCAGGTATTTTATGTTACTTACTCTTTTTTTTTTTACGCTAACTTGTTTATATTTGAGGTTTAATATAGACTACGTTTTTTGGGATTCTTTCTGTATCCAGGGGTGAAATCTTACATTATATATGAGCTATGTTTCACAAGTGCAGTTTGGAGAAAAAAACAGCTTGACACATTTCAAATATTAGTTGCTTTTGTATTGTAAAAAATATGTTATTACAGCATTAGTGGTAGTGGTGAACTAAGATAGGCAGGCATAGTAAACATATTACGACTAATATTTCGAAGCTAAGGTAGCAACACGGTTATTACAACTGTTGCGATGGATATCCCAGATGGTTCGGTATGTTACACATCAAAATGGCATTACTCATTAACTGTGGGGCCACTCACACAGTGGCTGTGAGGACTTCCGAAGCACTCTTAAAGGATGTTTAACAAGCGTTAAATCTTTGGTCATTAAATCTCTTTATTTGCTGTTCAAAAATAATGCTTCAGAAAAGCATAAGTTCCCCCAAATTGGTATGGTAGTAATCTAGACCTTTCTACTGACGAGTTCTTAGTGCTCCAGGTGTAGAATATATGAAAGAAATCTCAGTGTTGTCTCGGATTTAAAGCAGGGAATTCCTGTTTCTGAAATGAAATATTGTGCTGCTTTCATAGCACTGTTGCACCATATTCTTGTACAAGATTTAAGTATGATAGATGGTTTTCTAGTGACATTGGCCAGGTGTAAAACAATCAGCCTTTTACACAATGAGTAACGATAGATTCTTTTAAATAAGCAATTCCTTTAAAGCCAATTTCCCCCTTGTTCTGAAGCTGATGTCTTCTTCAGAACATGGATTTGTGCACAGAATGTGCTTTATTGATTGAATCACATTTGTTCAACATTAGAAATGTGCAATTTGCCCTCTTAGAGTATGCAAAAAGTAGAAAAGTGTAATAGGAAGCAGAGACCCTCTGTGGCCTTTGGGTACTTTGAGTGATCCCACCCAGCACTGAAGGAAGTGCTACCATTCTGCCTTTTTATCTCGGTGCAATTTTAAAAAAGTCTGAAATCGTTTTAAATCTTTATTTTAAAGCTTTAATAGCCAACCAACAAAAAGAGAAATGTATATTTATAGTGTAAATATGAATATTTAAACAATTTTCATGCGTGGATGTAATACTAAAAGGTGTTATTTAACATCGATGACATGAACGAGCTTTCTCTCACAACTTCACCACAGCTTTGCATTACAGCATTTTAATGTGCGTTTATGGTTTTTTTTTTTTTTTTTTTTTTGCCCATTTACCTCTGTATTGTATGTGAATTTTTCAATGGAATCTTAACAAGCTAGTGAAAGGTTATCAGTTACGACCTGTAGCACTGTACTAGGTCTGCCATACTTTTTTTTTTTTTAACCAAGCTACTCCAGTGCAGCTGAGCTGTGAAACATGAGCTGTGAAACACACTGAATGCTGGCCTTAGATGAGCTTCTTTAGTGTATCCATCTTGTGGCGGGATGGATTGTGTCAAAGACAGGATTCCAACACAGGAATTTAAGAGGGAAGATTTTGAACACACTTTCTGCTTAGTACGGTAAAACTACATTTCTTACAACGTAGTTCTCGCTGCGCACATTGTCTCGTCAGACGCTTAGAAATCAGGCTGATCACAATGCACCGTGTGTGGGGCAAAACAACAATGTTAAAAAAAAAAAAAACCCAAAATATTCAAATGAAGTAATTTGAGGACACCATTTTACTTAGCGGACATTAATTTTTCTTGTTCTTGGGGAATATCCTTTATTCTTTCAGCTTCCTAATTTTCTTTTAACTTGTCAAATGTATTTATTACATTTTCATAAACATCCAAAATGAAAATATTCTAGTAACATCATTGCTCATTTTGTTTGGATGTAAAAAAAAAAGCAATCACAAAAAAGCAATGAATGGAAATGTATTCATTATAATTAGCAAACTGGAGTGAAAAAATACTTTTAAAAGCTAAAAGCTTTATAATAACTGAATTTTTGTGTCCTCAACTTACTTTTTCTGAATCAGTGTTTTGGAGGTTTTGCTTTAGTTGTGTCTTTAGATTGCATGGTCCACTTTAAAATAATTGTTCTGAATACATTTGTAGTTTAGGAGTTAAGCTTTGGGGTAATGCCTGTAAAAGAAGAGTTAGATTTATTGCCTAGGGTCATTTTTGGGGCCAAAGTTTTTTTTTTTACTTTGTGTAAATGAAATGAACTTCACAACCACTACTGCACCACGTTCAATAGCCAAACAATGTTCCCTCATTTTAAACACTCACTCTCTTTCTGAAAAGAACTAAAGCACTTTAAGTGTTACTGTGAAGGAAACTTTGACTGTCTAATTAGTGTGTGAATGGCCCAAAGTTTTGTTTGTTATGGCAAGACCCATGCATTTCTAATATGAAATAAACGCTGTTTTCATAACTTAGAAATGTCATCTATGACTGTTGTGTTTTTTTATACTTATTCCCCTGTTAAATGCCATTGTATATTTGGGCTTTCCAATTGTATGCTATGCTTGTCTCACCACAGCAACCTGGGCAATTGAGCAGGCATGAGACATATGCTGAGGTGAGACGAATACAATCCTCTGATTCAATCGCGTGCAAATGACAGCAGTTTTGAGCTGGATCACACCATGCACTATGATGTTGTCTGAGCAACGCAGACACCTGACGAATGGCAGGCAGCTTGAGGGCAGTGAGACAGTGGGACCCAGGCCGACCCATAGAGGAGAGTGCCTTAACCTATGGACTACTCAGAAGCATACTGGTGTCATTTTTGACAGTGAAGACACATAATGTGTCCATCTAACATGTACATTGTAATCATTTAGAAGTTTAGAAGTGTAAATGATAAGTGGGTCTGAGGCTTTATTTCCACCAGAAAATAATGCTGATATTTAGTAAGAGGTGCTGTGATGGGGAGGCCTTTTTATGGTAGTGGCGTTGGTGTATGGGACTCAAGACCAAGTGACCTTGTCTGAATTTTTTTTTTTTTTTTTTTTGGAGTTTTTGTGATAGGTGAAAATGTTTCTTTTCCCCTGTTTTAGGAGATAAATTATATGTTGCACCAGCTGAACTGAACTTTTGTATTGCTATCTGCCTTGCCAGTAGCATAAATATGTTCACATTGAGTGCTGTTGCCTTCTGAATTACAAACACGTTTATGCCTTTTGTTTTTTTCCCCTGTTCATTTATTTTGGAGGAGCAACAAAGAACAAAACATAGACAGCAGCATTTCATTCTCTTCAGTGGGTATAAATTACAACAGTGACTGTATGGTTCTGTTTGCAGTGTGGTGTCCCTGCCCCGCCCCCCCGCTCTAAGGTATACAGGTGTCACTGGGGAGCGTGCGTCACTAGCTGCTGGCGCAGGGGTCAGCTACGCGACCTGTGAACACCATGGTGTTGATGGTGGATTCCCGGATCAACAGGAGGAAGGGGTGATTGGCGATGAACCGCTCACGGTTGAGGTTTATGGAGCGGCCGACCGCCACCACCGCCGTCGCTGCCGACGCCTCACTGCCCTCCTCGTTTACCTGCACGTGTGATGTGTGTTATTACAATTCTGGAAGTCAAAGCTGAACATGAACCACCTGACAAATAGCTTGAATACGTAGTTCCATTGCTCTTGACAAATAGCTTGAATAAGTAGTTTCATTGCTCCTAGCTCAAACGGTCTTTTTCCATCTGAAATGGATTGTGTGAAGGTAGGTTGTTCCGATTAAGTGCCACTGGTAGTTTGTCAAAGGTAAACCAGGTCCCTCCCCCCAGAACCCAAGTTTCACTAATCGGATGCAGACATTGCTTACAGTTTATATCAGGGATCCACAGAGACACAGTGACACAGTTATAGTAGTGTAGCCCACTCAGTGTATGAAATGTGTATGTCTGTAAACATGCTGCCCCAAACATACCTCTAAGAAGGCTTTGTGGAAGGCTTCTGAAATAACAGGTTATTCCCCTCGTCTTCAACAATTCCTAAAAACATAGAACAGCAAATGTGGAATTACATTATTGTCATTTAGTAGATGTTCTTATCCAGAGCAACTTACAAAGGGTACAACTTTACATGTTATCCATTTATACAGCTGGATGTTTACTGAGGTAATTATGGGTAAGTACCTTGCCTATAATTACAGCACCAATTCCAAAGTGGGGAATCAAACCTCTAACCTTATGCTTACGAGCCCTGCTCTTTACCACCACGCCACACTGCTGCCACTGAATATGTATACAGTGGCCTCCAAGTTCATTCACACCTTTTTATTAACTAGCTACCATAAAGTTAAGCAGATAGGTGCATGCAGATTTTTTGCAGGAACAAATGAAATTATACAATTTGTTAATGCTTCCAGTAACTGCTTGCCTTTTTCTAAAGAGAAAACCAAACTGAGTATGTCTGTAAAACTCTGTGTCACCTGAAGAGAAATCCTGACACCAGATATTATTATGATGTAGCCACTGTGTGTTTTTATGCTTATGGACTGAGAAGTGGCTCTTCCTTTCTACCTCTACCATCAGCATCCTATACATGAAGTTGACTTCTGAATGGTATTTTATGGGGAGTTGCATCCTAGTAATGCCAGACATTTTTGAAGAAGTAGACTAAGGTCAGCACTTGCCACATTTCCCATTTTAAACATACAGCACTGGGATGGAATTTCCTGACATCCTATTCCTAACAGAGTAACAAGCATCCCAGTAGCCTTGAACATCTATGGTACTGAAAACTGTTAGGTTCAGTGTCTTTGGATTTTTTATAGCTTCCAACTGACTCGTGGAGGTCAATGACTGAAATTACCTTAAAATGTTCAGATGGCTTTGGACAAAGAAATTTCTTTGCCCGTGCATCTAGTTCTAGACACGAAATTTATCATTCGAATGATCTGACATTTGATCACTGAATACTGTGATTGCAGTCAAATGGGGTAAACAACTGTATCTGAACAAAATCATACAGGGTACAATATACCCTCCTGAGTCAGGTTTACCAACTGGTGTTGGAGTGATGAAGACGCTCTCGCAGGCTCAGTGACAGTCAGGTGTGCTACCTGGCAGGCTGGCATGATGAGGGTGGAAGAGATCCTCAAGTCCCAAGGCCTGCAGCTTATCCTTCAGGCTGAAGCTGTCCTCAATGCGAAATCGGGGCATCTGTACAGCCACTGTGGTCTCCTTCAGTGCAGCCAGCCAGTCGGTCAGTTTCTTCAGCTCAAGATTGTCCTCCACCTAAATGCAAGTTAGATACACACACTGTACATTTAAGACTACAACACAGCATAAACAGAGTTCTGCATGTTATACAAACAAATATTTTTCCTTCTTGGGATCTATAAAGCTCCAAATGTCTTGCGCAGTGAGGTAGCTAAGTTAATAGTGTTGAATGTGTTATTTGGCAATGGTTTTATCTTTCTGTGTGGGCAGCAGTCTGGGGTAGTGGTAAGGCACGGGGTTCGTAACCGAAATGTTTCAATTCCCTGCTGGGACACTGCTGTTGTACCCTTGGGCAAGGCACTTAGCCCACAATTAAATAAAAATCCAGCTGTATAAATGAATAACGTTAAAAAAAGAGTAAAATATGTAAGTTGCTCTGGGTAAGAGCATCTGCTAAATGACAATAATGTAAACATCCAAAGAATGCACCCTTCATGTTTAGGTGTTGGGGCTCTTTGGTCTACAACACATATTATTGACTGGTGGTTATAGTAATTTAATGGGATATCAGTAAATTGCATAGATAATAAGAATAACACAACTGAGCGCATCTGAATGAGAATATGAACTGTCAAATAGCTTTAGCAAAAGCTATGATGCTGACCTCAGACAGGGGCGTCCCTTTGAAAGGCAGGATCAGCACCATTGTGATGTCTTCACCCTTGTAAGGCAGCTCCAGCACCTGGACTTTGTCTTTTTCAAATCTGCCATAGCGGAATTTGGTTTCCTGGTACATCATGGACACCGGGCAGGTTGTAGAATCGGCAAGGAAGAAGTCATCCTTGAAGACATCCTCCTTATCAAACTTACTCTTCCATTGACCCTGTGAGACAACAAGCAAAAAAAGCAAGACAAAGGGGGAGGGCAAAGGAGAGTCAGCTAAAGAACACATTTAACACAATGTTAAGGTTCAAATGGTCTTTTTCCATCTGAAATGGATTGTGTGAAGGTAAGTTGTTCCGATCAAGTGCCACCGGTAGTTTGTCAAAGGGAAACCAGGTCCTTCCCCCCAGAACCCAAGTTTCACTAATCGGATGCAGACATTGCTTACAGTTTGTATCAGGGATCCACAGTGATACAGAGTTATAGTAGTGTAGCCCACTCAGTGTTTGAAATGAGTATGTCTGTAAACATGCTGCCCCAAACATACATTGTCAAACAGCACCAATATGTACCATTTAAAATACAAATCAATTCCAAACAAGCGCATATTTGTCCAGACAGCCTTTTCCTTGAAAAATAAGGAAAATGGAAAAGATAAAAATGACACTGACATTCAGATCCAGTAGTGATCTAAAAATGTTATGTTATTGCACCTGGATGCTGTCAGGAAAAGTTTCCTTGGTCCAGCTTCCCCTCTCCATTACCAGCTCACCTTGAAGTAGATGGTGTTGACCAGAACCAGCACTGTGTTGCTATCAAGCGCCCCCTCTGGCAGCGTTTCCTTAATCCTGTTCTCTGTCTTGTTTGCAATCCACTCATTGATAATCATCCTCGACTGATCCGGCTTCTCCTGTAAGACAGACTCCTCGATTTAAAAAACCAAAACAGAGCAAAAGGCAGACACACACAAAGGGGTGTTAAACAGTGCAGGGAAAAACGTGTGACCTTGAAATTGAGTGGCAACAGTTTGGCTCCATATACGAGCTCGCTGATGTTCTGGTACGTCTCATTGAAAGTGAGGGATTTATCTCCAAATAGACGGTTGGCTGAGACCAGCTCAGTTGTCTTGTCTTTCTTGCGGTACAGCCGGCAGTTCAGCTTGGCAAAGAAAAAGTGAACCTGGTCGGATGTCTTCTCCTTGATGGTGTCAAACTCAAATACCTGTATGCAGAGAGTAGATAAGTAGACAAAGGGGGGGGGGAAGGAAGGGAAGAGAATACAAATGTTGGTTACATTTGTATGGGCAGCAGTGTGGCATAGCGGTAAGGAGAGGGGCTCACTATTGAAAGGTTGCTGGTTCGATTCCCTGCTGAGGCATGGCTGTGGTACCCTTATTCAAAGTATTTAACCCACAACTGCCTCACTAAATATCCAGATGTATAATGTGGGTAATGTAAAAATTGTAACCTCTGTAAGTTGCTCTGGATAAGAATGTCTACTAAATGACAATAATGTAATGTAACATTGCTTCCCTATAATTACACATACAAATGAGGAAGCATGTGTGTTATGGACATTGTTCACAACTGGCCAGCATGACATAGGTCAGAATAACAGGAACCAGTGGTTTGATGTTCAGTGTGGTGCTACGTCACAGGCTGCTCACTTTCATGATCTGCTCCAATGTGGTGTTGCAGGCACCCAGCTTGGTCATGGCAAATGCCGTGGAAATACTGATGGGAGACAGGAAGATGTTGGACCCGCTGGGTTTCTCCTGGGCCAGGTGCTTGTAAAATGACAGGGCGAAGCGGCTGTTGGCCTTGGAGAGCTCCCACACTCGGGGGTTTGTGGACTCTGGGATCTTCTCTGACTCTTCTGTGTCCGGGATGGGCTCTGGGCTGCGGTAGATGCACATGGGCTCCAGAGGCAGGTCCTTGGGCTTGGCATTGCAGATGTCGTAGGCAGCCAGAGCGGCAGAGAGCAAGGACAGCAGCCACAGGGACTGCACACACAGTGAACCCATCCTGCCGGGAAAACAGTACAGCAGTAATTTCATCTCTTCTTCTGGAAGCAATGCGTCACAATGGACACAAGTGCACACGGGTCTGGCAACGTACCTAATGCTTTCCGAACTAACATTATTGAGACATGTAATGTCTAAAATCACTAAAAAATTGTGTGCGTCGTTTGAATAAATGCATTGAGGTTTCTGTTAAGAATAAAAACACCTTCAGGAAAGACTACTTGATTTGCCAAGCATTGGTAAACCTGCCTTATGTTGTTGGTTTTCTTGTGCACTTAGTATAGCAGGTCCAAGTAAATACTTAATTTTCAGATGGTTCCTTTTCAAATATTTTGCGCATTGTCATCAAGAAAATTTCACGCCCCAACTAGATAGGCTTAAAGGTAATTGATGTGAAGTGAAAGGACTTTTAAAGGACCTTAATCACCTTTAATAGCATTTTACTGGATTTTCCAGAAAACAGTGATAGTGTCCAGCTAAGATGGTTTGATGGTTCAGGATGGTGTTTATAAACAGGGAGGAAAGTCATTTTAAGTTCATTATGTAAGAATTATGCAGTTAAGCCTTTTGGTAAACCACTAAACGAATGACCTCTCCAGCTATTTTCAGATCAAATATTAAGCTCACTGTCAATCAGAACAACACACTAGAAACACCTGAAAGATGACCCATCATTGCACCGTATTTAACTACAAAATGGTATTTTGAATGGGAAAAAATCTAAATCTTTCAGCATTCTAGCACTTGTTGTAGACACTTAATGTCAACACACCACCTATTATAAAGGAAGTCAATCAGATTAAAGCCTAAGTGGCATTAATACTGATTTAATTTCAGCCTAAGTTCCATTTTCCCTGATGTTGAAAAGCTTTGTAACTGTCAACAAGCCCTGCATATCCCAGACAAAATAATTCCGTACAATTCTTAACTAGACCATCTAGCACACAGGCCTCCAGTATTATTCTTATTTGAAGCATTTTGTGATCAAGGGCTGCCGTTAAATGGAAGAACAAAAACAAACCAACCTAATACAGCCTTACCTGTATTAGAGCTCCTTCAGTAATAACCCGATGTGGAGCAGAGATAGAGCAGAGTAAAGGGCTATCAGCAGAGGTCCAAAGGCAGCCTCTCCTGGTGAAGGGACAGGGTCAGTACCCTCTGGTGCATCCTGGATGTTGTGGACAGGGTCATTTACTCAGATTAACCTTTGAGCTATTGACTGGTTTGATATCAGCTGAGCCTCAAAACTCAGGAGGAACAGAAATGTGTTTCTGGCAGATGTGGGAATTCTGCTGAGCATATTTCAAAATCACCCGAATATAAAACGCTAACAGAACTCTGTAGAAGAGAAAGCCATTAACATGTGCACACATAAATATTGATGCATGCCAAAATATATTTGGATGTGTTTGAGTGACTTTCAGATCCACAACTCCCATTTACCATTATATTGTTATTCCACAGTGTTGTCCATATACATAATCAGTTTCTTTCCTTAATATATCCCAGAGGGTAGCCTTGAGGTGTCCAACTTCAAGGATGAGTCTTCTGCAATGCTATTGAGGCATTAAGGCAAAACCTGGGGAGACGATTTGAACCTAAGTCACAGATTGTAGATCTCTACAAAACATTAATTTGAATGTTTATCCACTGAAATTTATGAATATAATCCATGATGGCTAGGATCCTTTGGTTTTATTTACCCAAGTGCTTTTATCACAGCACTGCTGGTGGTAAAGGAACATCTATTGGCTTGCAGTCATAATGGCTGTATCTGTGTCTGTGTGTGTTTGTGGAAGAGAAGAAACACCAACAGCAGTAAATTTACAATATTATTTTAATCACAGTCCCTGCCAGTAAAGAATCACTGTTGCACATAAGTTACATTTTTTTAATTTCACAGGTTTTTTTTTGTTTTTATATTTTCTTCAAACTTCCAGTTAGTTATCCCCGCCCGTCTCAAGGAAACAAAACAAAAAGAAGCAGATTGTATTATACAAAAATGCAAACCCATTTTCACACAGTGAATTCTGTTACAACGAAAAAAAATGGTATAATAACAACTACATCCACATTGGAGAAATATAATTCTAAACATTCCTTAATGGAGTATAATATAAAAATGAACAAATTTTCTTTTTTCCTTGTTGAAGTTAAACCTGTACCTTAATTTAAGCAATCTTTTACAAGACAACTTGGGAGTAATCAGCAAAAGCAATTACATTTCCCAATGTTAGGAATAAAATTAAAAAAGCAATGCAAAAAACAGCCCGATCTTGTTACAATGAATTCAGTTTGTGTAGGCAATGAGTGCTCAGATTAAATGAGAGAGAGAGAGAGAGAGTGTGTGAGAGAGAGAAAAAGAGAAATGGAGTGAACACCACTCCTATTGGGACACACCTATTCACACAGAAATCAACTCCTAGATTTCCTACAGCTACAAGCTAAAACACTAGTGCCTGTGTGTGAGAGTACATATTACTACAGTTCGTCCTCTCTTTTGCCATGTTTTACCTCTTCCAAGTGAATGTTTTACAACTGGACGTGAATCACAGCCAGACTGATAGAGCCACCAATCTCACTGATCTTCCAACTATAGACTCAGGCTAATTCACAACATTTCCCATGAACATATCAGCACACGTTCCCACTGCAAGCAGAGCAGGTAAAAACACACCTTTAATCTATTCCTGGTCTGAGAGTGCTGATAGGGTATTGTCGTGGTCTCACGGTTCTAGGAACCCACTGTAACAACCCCTTTGAACTGGTCGGGTTTTACTGGAAACTAATCTTCTCACTCAATGCTTGATTTCCACTTTTTTTTCAGGAACATTTTTTAGAAAGAACAAAACAAATGGAGTATTATCTGTGTATTAAAGCAGTATAACCATTTGTATAAGTATTTCTAAAAAGAAAAACTTACATGACCAATGACCTCCAATGAGGGTAAAACCTCAAGAACATGTATTTGTCAACGTACATTTTTGTTCTTACCAATGAATGCAATAGTTGAAAATATTTGGGGAACAATGGGTAAACAGATTCACTCCTTGTACTGAATTGCAGAGGAAGACCTATTTGTCTGATCAGTATATAACCTTCACAAAGGGAAGAAAGGCTATCCATGCAGTGTATTAATGTATTATTTTACTGTTGCTTATCAGTGTGTTACTTAATAATACATTTCTCTGGAAGAAGTAACTGCAATGCCTGCATTTCCAGCAAAGTCTAGTCATTTCTAAATCTACATTCATAATTTCTCCTTGTTCAATCCTGTGTTCAATTATCGGTCATTAAAATAAAACTACAAATTCTGGAGAAAGATTTAAAACCAATTGAAATATTGGTCCCATGGTATGCATTTTCATGTTTTAACATTTTTTATCTGTGTATCAGAGTTGGGACCAGAGATAAAGCCTCTGCAAAAAGCAATCAAGGATTCTGGTGGACATGGTTATATCATTCTGTCAAAACATTACTGTGCCGTTTACCCAGAGCTTGTGTCCATCCCCACACTTGTCTTAAATAAGAACCTTCACTCTATGACTCAGCTGCAAGGCTCAAAAGTATAAAGCGAATGCAAATGTCTACGTGTTCCCCCCCGCCCCACCCTCTGTTATGGTGGGTCTTAATACCCAAAACATACATCAATCAATACTGCACAAAAACGCAACATGCCAAACTAAAGGTTTTCTTCCACGTTTAAATTTAGTTTGAACAGACACATAATGGCTAAGTAAACAAATTTCACAAGTTCTGGCACTGAACTCCTTTGTCTCAGAAAGGACAAGCGATACTCAGCTCTGCATTGGCAACCAGCTGACTGACAGATCTTTGCATTACTGATTTGTAGAGATCATTTAATATAAATGCTGACTCTGAATGAGTGGATTAACAGTTGCACATTACAGGACTATTTACAGGTGCGCGTGTACCCTAAGCTTTACATGTAGGTAAGAGCCTGCTGAAAGGCACGTCCAATCATGGGCCTCAAGCTGGAATAGCCGACACCAGACCGACTGCTCAAGAGATCGGAGAGATCTAATCATCAAAAAGTATTCCTATGAAAGGCAGAAGCTCAGCCCCTTCACTCACACCCTGCGCCTATTCAAACACCCCATTTAAAAATCAAGCAAAAAACATCACGGGGTTTTTCCAGTAATAGATTACTTCATATAGTTTAAATGAAAGCTTGGCCAAGATCAAAACAAAACCTTTGCAATAGGAAAGATACAGGATTGTAACATTACTAATGCAGACCATGTCATCCTAAGCAGAGCCAGCCAAGGGCAAGGACATCATATTTTTAATGCATTTCAAATCATGGTAATTAAAACACCAGCTAATTACAGAAGTGGTTCAGAGAAAACAACCACACATACAATGATGTGGAGCCAATAGAGCTTGGCTCAATGCAACACACCATTTTTAATGTTAAAACATGTTTTAAAAAGGTGTGCCTTTCATCTACTTCTCTATGTCTGTGTCTAAGCTAGGCTCTTTCTTATCCAATCTTGACGATTGCTTAAATGTCAAAAGCTCTTTCCCAAGCAATAGTAACAACAATAATCATAACAACAACAATAAGTAATAATAATTGTAATGTTACACATAGATTATATTTAAAAAGAAATTCCACCAAAATTGGTGCTTTAAGATTGTAGACTGTCTCGAGAGACCAGTATATGTCGGTCTACAAAATAGTAACAAACACATCAAAGAGAAGCATCACTAGAGAGGAAATGTACCAAGAACGTACATTATTAGTTCCACCTGTCTTACACGGCCATGGACAGTCAGGTCACGTGAAAGCGGTCTGAAGACGCAGGAGTTCCAGGTGAGAGAGAGAGAGAGAGAGAGAGAGAGATAGATAGAGAGAGAGCTCTGATTGCCCCCTGGGGGAGGTTGTCTGTGAAGCCAGCCAGTTTGCTTCAGTTTGGTAATGCTACACCAACTGGACTCCACTGGGTCTTCAGAGGCTTGGGATTTTCTTGGTCAAAGCATCTGCACACTTTGCACAAAGCATGCATCAACCTGTATCTAGGAGGGCAACGATTCAGCATTTTCTCAGGAAAACCCTTGACTGTTATATCTGTGTTCTGGTCTTCACCTGATCATTTATAATTATTTGTTCAATGAGTCTGGTCATTGTGAAATGCTGACACACAACCCGGGAACTCATCACTGAAAAAAAATGAGTTACTTGAAGACCGAATTTCAAGCTGCCCTTGCCTCTTACGCATGGATGTACTGAACCACTGCCCTTCAAGACAAGGACTTGGAACCACTGCTCTATAAAAAACTTAGAGAAGTGACGTTTCAGTTGTTTGAGTATTTCAGCCACGTGATGCACTGGGATGTTAATGACACGTGGTCCAGCTGATATTTTCACATGCAGCTGAAGCTGAATGCAGCGGAGTTATTTATACTGTGGCCGCACCAGTGTGTGAATGGAAAAGCCACTCACGCACTCTAAGGTTATGCAATCAATATATTCAACATCACAATAAAATAGGGTCAGTGTGATTCTCCTCATGAAAGTGTCAATGGCCAACATCTGCTGTGAGAGAAAGTATTATTACCCAGCCATGTTAGCAGCTGCTCAGATGCGAGTGGTTATGCACTCGGCTCAATTTTACAGTAATTCCAAGACTTGGCTCTTCGGCTGCTGTTAGTTAATGCAGATGCAAAGAGCCTGCCACAGCTTTAATTTTGCACATATAGATAAGAATGCACCAAGACCGTGAGCGCCCGCTGTTCAAACTACAGACAGACACTCCTTCCTCAGCTTCTATAAGTCGCTGTGTACTGCTACAATTGGAGCTGCTGTTTTCAATGGCTACATATGGCCTAGCACTCCATTTCCTTGGGACTACATGGGAGGATACACTGTAGGCTGAAGTCCAGTCATCTATACTACTACAGTGCTGCCAGCCATGTGATAAAATTCAATTCCAACCACAGCAATCATATTGAAGTAACTGAAGAATGAACACGGAACCTCAATGAGGAAGTGAATCTTCCATAATAAAACGAACAAACAGATGTTATAAAATGGATTTTGCAATGCTACTTATCAAAATGACCCCTTAATGGATCAGGTAAGCATCTAGTTGACAAAAATATCATGTAGGACACAACTGTAATTTATCATGTAAACAAATGACAAATCACATGGTGGTTGTGGACCCCAGCTCGGCATTTAACCCGCAGGGCCTGCAGCTATGTTTGGTTATTGTGAATACCAGAATGATAATGATAACATCAACAACTACAGGGAAATATCAGCATCTTTATACAGCTATGTTCATATATAGATTTAACAGTCTTTTTTGATAATATTGCTATGCCACCAATACATACATGTAATCCATGTCCTGCTGTAGAAGGTAGACATTACGTTACTGATAGATCACTGAGCTCAGAAGGTAGCTACATATGGACAATATTGAAGGACACAGTAGGTGGGATGTACTGTTCAAAATCAGGTTGAATTCCAAACAGTCAGTACATTATTTTTCATCACTCTCTACAGACCATTGGTCCAAGAATTTAAACTGCATTTTTTGAAGTTTGTGAATTTTTATATATAATGTCAGCAGTTTCATATTTTCAATAAAATAACTGCGTCTCAAAAGAGAGACATAACTTAAAAGAATACACCTACACATAGCTGAACACTTTCATAAAAAATCTTTTAGGTTAAAACAGATGTAGCTGTTCTGTTCATCATTAAACATTCAGCAATTTCAGAGAGAAGATTTATGCCACAACTGCTCAAAAACAAACCCTTAAAAGACAAGCTGTGGAAGTGAACATATTTACTTTTTGGAAGACCCAAAGTCTGCACCTTCAACAGCTTTTTAGAAAACCCCATTAGGACAACTTCTCAATCAACATTTCTGAGGTAAATGTATACAGCGCACCCCTCTGCCTGATAAGCTGGCCTGCCAGTATAAAGTCCCTTGCCCTTGAAACCCCGCAGGGAAATAACTGAAATATGAATACACAATAGAAAAAATGTCTTTTTGCAACTTCATAGAAGTTAATGAAAATGAAACCAATAAAAGAATCCCCTATTCAGCTAGATTCACAGCTGTTGGCAAAATGTGATCAGAGGATTCTGAGGGCACCCTTTCAACGGACGAGAACAGTGCAAATGATCAAAGTGCTGGCTGCAGCCGTAAGAGGCTCTTCTGACCTGCGCAGTGGTGTTTTTTTCCTTTTTTTTTTTAACAGGATGTGCTGCAAGCGAGAGAGAACACAGTACGTTCGCTAAAACGTGAGGAAATCTGTGCAAATACCCCGAAGAAAACTTAAACCGAATGGCACAGTGTCTCCCCGCTTTGAACCAAAGCGGGTATTCTTGTTTGTGCAAAACATATCAAAACATATCATTAACAAACAAAAGAGCTAAATACATTATAAAAAATACATACTCTTGAAAACAGAATATGTTCACAAACTTTGCTTTGCATTCTCCCTTTATAAAAGAATAGGCTTCTGTCTAAGTATGAAATACCCTCAGAGTAATAATAATTTAAGCTGTATATAGATAGATGATTGTGTAAATATAATCACCTCTCTTTCTCTCCATTCTCAGGGTCCTCACTATATCTGATCACCACTCTGCCAACAGAAGCCTTAGGCTTATTGTTCCAACCTCCCCCTTCAAAAGCTCTTTTAGTCACTGCTACTAAAAAACTAAATCTGAAATAAAAGCTTGAATTCCAAGCCAAGCCTTTTCTCCCCTAAATCAGCCATGCATGGTAGATCAAATTCAATGTGAAAGAGTATTTTGCCGTGGCTGGAGTCTGTCTCTTTCTCCGCGGGGTACGGGTTTCTGGCGTACTGGCAGGCCAACTGAACCAGCAAGGGGCACTCTGCATTCTGCACACTCCAGCCCTCAGGAGGATGCCATCAGCTCACAGTCACTGCAACGGCCACCACCCCTCCAGGACCCCTCCAGTAACCCTGCTGTTACACAGTACTAACACTGCTTTAGAAATGCTTTCTGTCCCGTGACACTACAATGTAAGATCTTTAGAACTTGACAAGTAAGAGGGAATATTCTGGAGGGGTCTGAATACATCTCCCTTTGAAATTTTACCAGAAGCCTTCAGATTACTCTTCAGTCAGCCCTGAAGAGGTATTGCTGGCTTCAAAGGACATGAGGAATGCATTTAATAAAAGTTCTTAAGTACATAAGATACGTAAATTTCCAGGGTTATACTCCACAGAGCGTCCAGGACGTTTCAATTGCAGCAAGTGCTGTAATGACTGTGGGGTATAGTAAAGACAGATCGTGATAACAAACGTTCTTTGGAGGTGCATTACAAGTACTGTTCACTGATGGCACGCGTTGTTTGGAGGTTCGTCTGAAAGGGTCTGGTGCAAACACCTGTATTTTTTTACATGTCATTTTTATCAATAATAGTGTCTACTTAAGCAATGTGAACACAAATATACTGGGTATGAAGAGTAAGGGAAGAGCAAGCTCTCCATCTCCTAGAGTAGATGATATTATTGTGGTAGGGAACCAAAATGCTGGTTTATTATAAGGTTATGAATTTTCTTACCAAATAACACCCTTGTGTCCTATTAAAGGCCTGAATTTATTTAAGCTTTTTTATTATTTAAGCATGAATTACTTCATTTATTTTTTACCTACACAATATGTGTGGCCTATGTGCAGTAACCTGGGGTGGGGTCCATGCTATGGGTCACTTTAAGCTGGGCACTACATACATTACTAAGACCTGAAAGCTACTCGAGGAAAAAAATATCCCAAAGCTCAGCTCAGACATATGAAATAGAAAAAAACTGTCCAAATTTCTACATCTATCCCTTGCAGGCAGGGTTACAGAAAATCTACTAAAAAGCAGCTCTAGCAGAATCCCCATAAAAAATGAGTAACAGAAGCGGACTACTGCATTCCTGCTGACTGTAGATGGTAGTTTTTAGCATTATTGTGTTAAGTGTCCTGTCCTTATTCTTGAGTTGTATATTAAATGCACTGATTGGAAAAAAAGAACCCATATTACAGAAATCAAGTGCCCTGATTCCAAGGCAATGAGAAGTTATATATTAAGAAAAATAAAGTTCATTCACAGAACAAAAAGAGGAAAATATTAAATTCACGGCAGATACTGCTTATTTCTAAATAAAATGGTGTGTGCGCAAGTTGTGTGTATTTGCGTGTTTGTGTCGTGTCTAATGTACGGAAATCTACTGTACCCCACCCACTTTTGCCTGAATATGGAAACCGACGGCCTCTTATTGGGTGAGCTGGAGCCATAGCCCTTACATGTCAAATATCTAACAGCCGAGAAACCTAAAGCAGTCTTTCAAAAACGAAGGCCAGAGAGGAAGGGGTTCCTCAAACCCCGGCCTCACTGACAAACAGAGGCACCGTCGGGCTTCGGCCAGTGTGGGTGGAGTATATTAGACTCACAAAGCCTGGAGGAGCTTGCTGCTGTGAAGCCCCGCTGATCAGGAAGCTGGGGAGGCAGGGGCTCACACAGCTCCTCCCCTCCCCCGCTTTCTGTGCAGCTGCTAGTAGTGGTGGTGATAAGAAGCCCGCGCCCGGCGCCGTCGAGGCGGGGTGCCTAGGAGCAGGGGTGGACCACGCCGTTCTTCTGCAGGTCCGAGCCCCCGGCCCCCAGGTCGGCAGACAGGCTGAGGGAGGACGTCTTGCTGGTCAGAGATGCCATGCTGCTGCTGCTCCCGCTGCTGTCGGGCAGCATGCCGCTGGAACCGTTTGAGCTCTCGCTGCGGAACAAAGGAACCAGGGGAGAGAGGGAGAGAGGACAGGCAGTTGACGTCACACTGTGTTTTCATACCTTAATGTCTGTCCTTTCTAGGCATTTAATATATAATTATTGATAAATATCTGCAGATCATCTGTTGAAAGAAATGTGTGGTTGTGTTTTTACACATAAAATATATTGAGGTGTTTCAACTATTTTTGGTGGTTGCTCAATGAACCGTTTTATGCCCGACAGCAACAGAAAAAAAAAAGCTTAAATGAGTATGGACCTGTATTATTAACCTGTTTTTACTCACTTGAGGCACAAAAATAGTGTTTAAGGGATGTCAAATTGAGATAGACATTCAATAAACAGCTCAATGAAATCCAATTACTTAATGTCAGTAGGAGTGGAAACCAACATACACAGCAGGTCCCCTGGACAGGGATTTGGAACCATTTCCTCATACATTTTTTAGCACATACTTTCAAGCATGGCTTATCACACAGTGCACATTCTGACAGATTCACGTATTCACTGAACTGAATCAAACAGAGCCTAGAGGCAGCCCCTCACCTGAGGGCCATGGAGTGGTCCTCTCTCTGGGCTTTGTGGTCAGGCTGCCCATTCTCTGTAGACTTCAGTTTGTATTTGACATCATGAGACGCATGGTTCTCCTGCAAAGAAATGGTTAGGCCCTTTTTATTGATGCAGATGCAAAACTGAACACCTCTTCTGCTTACAGACACACTGCTGACTTCTATTATGAGGTGAGGAAGGATGCCTTTCTAAGAAACATAAAAATCGAAGCAATCACACCTCATGATCACTCATCTGAGGCTGTTCTGAATGCAGGTTGCTCTGTGGCTAGGGGACACTGAACCAGTCCACCTAGAGCAATGCTCAGTTGGTCCTGCACATCACCCAAATCTGCAGGAATGCACCTGCTCCTTAAGGAATACCAATTAATCCAGTCACCTGTTCAAGGGAGCCGGGCTAAATGACGTCTCAATGGTATTTGTCATTAGAATGCTGTAGCTCCAGGGTGATCTAATCAAATTTCAAAATGGTTTGGCGTGCAAATTCTCCTATGACCACACACAGGGAGATTTTTAAGAATTCAACAAAACCTTTCAATTTCTACATAATAACCATTCCTTCTGTAATTAAAGTAAAGAACCTTTAATTGAAAAGTGCCAATCTGATTTGGCACTGTTTAAAATGTGATTACCCTAAAGGCTGTGTGAAGAATGGTGCTTGGCATGACTGGTGGGGTCAAGGGTGTCAAATGGCTATTTTTCCACATAGTGCACCACAGGTGTGTGCATGCTGATTGAAGGACAGGTACATCCCACACTGACTCCGTCTCAGTGACTTACAGGTGCCTAAGGAGTTGCTAGAGGGCAGTAATGAGCAAAGTGACAAGGGAACCCTGGCCTGTGTATCTGGCCTTACCCCTGTGGAACAGAGCCAGTTATGTTCTGCTGTTGTGGACTTGTGGTCATTGTCTGCTAATGGCATGGCCCAGACTCGAATTGGTAATGTCTTGGACTGTAGGGTTCAGCCTGCGCTTAGCGTGTACCTAACTTCATTTGCAAACTAAAGCATCTGCTGTTAAACAAATTGAACGGCAAAGATTTCATTATAATGCTATAATTCCATCCCTTACGAAGGAAATGAACACAGCATGTCAGCCTATCAGAGTTGCCAAGTAATGTGTATATTATATTTAGGGAGTTAAGCCATCACGTCCTTCTGCCATTTTTGTATCAAACCAGTGGAAACCGTCATCAAGTACATTCTCTAGTGTGAGAAGCAGGCAAAATTTGAATGACACCTGTTGGACATCCTAGATGCCTACGTTCCATTTGTGAGGACGGCGGTCTTGCGCCCACTGAAGCAGCATGCCACACAGCAGAGGAGGGAGAGCCAGCACACACCAACACAGCCCCAGCCATGCAACACAGCGCGCGGCCTGACTCAGGAGCCTCGCACAGCGGCTCAGAGCCAAGCTTCTGAACACCCAGCGCTGGGCACAGGATGCATCTCAGCACATTCACGCATCATTCGCTGCCGTCGGGAGGGCTCCGCCCCCGCTGTAACGCAGGGCGACAGATGACTGGGAGATAGAATTAGGAGACTGTCCCCCCCCCTTTCTCTATCCTCACTCACCATGGCTATCTCGCGGGTTCTCTTGCCGATCTCCCTCTCCACTTGGTGCAGCTCCAGGCTCAATTGCTCACTGGAGATGCTCCCTGCCGACCACTCGCCAGGTCCTGGCGGGGCGGCCAGCGCACCGGCCTCCCTCTGCAGTAGGAAGGTGCTGCCAGCGGCCTGCGACAGCGGAGGGGGGGGTAGAGGGAGCCCAAGCAGAGGAATAAACTAAGCACCTGAACTCAGCACAGGCAACACGAGACCGGTCGCTGGTGCAGAAGCTACCAGTGCCCTTCCTCCAGGACTACTGATTTTAAAAAGGTGACACATATTCATCCAATGGTCTTCTACGGAAAAGTCAAGATGAATTGTAAGGAAGACTCAGAGTGTGTAGAGTGTGTAAAAAAGGACTAGGAGCAAAAACACCAGCAACAAGGCAGCTTCATCACACCGCAGGCCCACCGCAAACCACAGGACAGTCAAATGCTTAAGAGGTCCAAGCAATGCAGACAAACAGAGCACACTCCACTGCTCACAATAATGAAGAATTTCACCAATGGCAGAATTCACAAAGAACTATCGCATTAAGATGACTGTGTGAGATGAGCAATATGTATTGTATGGCAGTATTTTTGTCATTGCAATCATTACCTTTAGCTATTACTTCACTACTGAGTAATAACTCCCACAAATATGACTATTAATGTGTTCAACATTAATACTCACTTGCCACAAAGGTTATTATCATTAGGCCTTACTGTGATTTTTTTATTATTATTAATGGTCAGTGAAGTTCAGGATGTTGGTCAGGGAGTTTAGTCCACACTTCCCTGCACTCCAGCACTTAAAGACTAGAGGACAGAGGAATAAGGTGGTGCTGAGAGCTTTGTGAGCGCATTGCTGCGTGTGTGTGAGAGGGAGAATGCATGCTGCATGGACACACCTCCATGCCACGGATCTGGGTCTGCTGGTTGATCTGCTGGTTCACCTGCTGCAGCTCCATCTTCAGCTGCTCCCTATCCTGGGCAGGTGTGGACAGACTGGGGAGAGGAGACATATAACAGCCATCACATGACTGGAAGCACAGGAGGGAAGAGCATGATGTGAAGTAAGGGGCTGCTGCAGTCTGAAAGTGCAGCCTGAACACGGCGCCGTACCGCTCGCTGAAGTGTCCCTGAGAGGTCATGTTTTGGTGCTGAGGATACGAGGCCGCGCCCCAGCCTCCGTGATTCCCATACGAGTAATCAACTGTGGGTGGGACACAGACAGACCAATGAAAATCCAACAACAACAACTTGGTATCATTTCAGTTCATGATCAAAGAAAAACATTCTCGTGACTATGAATGGAAAAAGGAGATCTTTATACATTTATTTAGCAGACACGCTTATCCAGTGAGACTTCCAGCAAAAAAGCACATAAGTGTATCCATTCAAGCTGAATGAGCAACAGTGTCAGACCAGTGAGTGTGGCAGTCAGTGTGAACATAACAATATTCAAGCCCTACCCTAGGTTAACCAGAGAGGACTGCTCTCTGACACTGTAAAGTCTGGGCAGTGCGGGCAGTACCTGCGACAGTGACGTGTTTGGGGGCGGATCCCTGTGAAGAAGCCATGGCCTGGACTGGACCGGAGGTTTGGTAGCCGGTTTTTGGGGTGCGGGAGATGGCACCGAAGCGGGACACGGTGGGCAAGGGGCCGAAGGGGATGATGGGGTCATCGTCTTTGGCCTCGGCAGACCTGCGCTGGATGTCCACAGCTTGCTCCCTTAAGCCTTTACTGTCTACATTCTGTGAACGGAGACAATAAGTTTTACATTGAAAATGTTCGGAAATCACAAAGCCACACACCCTACAGCGCACTGTAACTCATATGCATATATTCACAGTATGTACTACAGTATGTCTACACTTGCGCATTCACTGTGCTGGTAAGTGGATAATTACTCATGCCCATCAATAAGCTTGCCCACTTATGAAACAGTTTAAAAAATTGCACTAAAAGGGCAAACAACTCTTTTGAAGGCAACAGCTCTTTTTAATGCCATATTAAGAAATTACACAAAAGGTTCACACAATTTCATAAATAAACTGCAAATAATTAAAAACAAAACAAAAACTAAATTCATTTATTCAAACTGGTCACAGATGACTAAGTTCTGGACAAACTTCAATATGCTTCATGTACAAATTCAGTCTAACTGTGGGATAGTATGCACAATTAATGCAAACTGACAAATCTTATAAACCTACATCTCTAAATGCTACACGTGGTAACCTTCTCTAGACTCACATTCACAGTGGAAAATTTAAAGAAACTGCATGTTCCAAATGCCCGAAAGCAAACGCCTCTTCAATAGGTGTACTTTGCTCAGTCAACAGGGCATAAAGGTAGCAAACAAAGCCAGAGTAAATGTGAGATAACCTTTTGTATTTGTAACTTTTGAGTGTTCCCACATGGGGCAAAGTTTTCTCCAAAAGAAAGGCCATTCAAAAAGAAAGGGCCTCTGAGATCCCCAGATTCTGGAGTCACAAGTATCTGCTCTGTCATTCCGTGAGTGATCTTGGGTATCTCCCTACAATTACCCAGGCTATGTTTACCTTTGCTCCCTTCTGGTAAAAGGTGTGTTTGCATTACATTTGCATTCAGGAAAGGAGCATTTAGACAATAACAAAGTTGTGCACACTGTCAGTAAATATTTACAGTGCAACTTAGTGCTCCTGTGGGTTACCATCAATCCATCTTCCACTCTGGTAGCAGGCGTTTATGTTGTTTTTCCATAGTATTTCAGTACACCACTTAGTGTACTGAAAATCAAATCATTTTGATCCATTTCACTAGCTGAGGGGCTTGCAGGGTTTAATGTCTGCCCCCTTTACACAGAAATCAGTCTTGGTTCTTATGATGTTCTATTATTTGCCACAGAATTTTGCCACAATTTTGCTTATCATAGGAGGACTCTTCAAGCAGTTCAATTTGTCATTTGCAAACAATTTGCATGTTTACTGCCATACATTTATGATATTCAAAATACAAAAGTGATCAAATATCATTCCTAACACTTAGAAATGGACAGCCACAATGAGACAAATGGTGGGAGAAGATGCGATGCCATTCAGTCCAGCTATCTTAAAAAGTCTAGGTGAGAGGAGAGCACCAGCAGGCCCAGCACACTCTTATAGGGATGTTTGCTATTTATAAATGAAGAAATGTACTGCCCCTCCTCACTGCTATTGCACTAACCATCATTATTCTTCAGAAAGCAAGCCATAATTTGGATGAGTGCTTTGCCGCACATAATAAGGAAGAGGGAAAGTAATAGTTTCAATTGCATACACTGTGCATACCATTGCATAACTGCATACCATTTTACATTTACTCATTTAACAGATGCTCTTTTCCAGAGCAACTTACGAAAATTACGCAAAGAGCAGAGATGATACCGAATCACCAGCAGCTGCTAGCAGGAACCATTACATTCTTATGACACATCAGCATAGTCCTGCTTCACTTGAAATGTAATACTGACACATGCTCTTGCCTTCTTTTAGTCATCATCATTACCAGTGCCCCCCGGGACCAATGGATAAGACACTTATTGTCAGTGATGTTCACCATCTCACTCACCATCATCTCCATGGCACCGCCTGCCATGACGTCTTTGGACTTGACATCCTTGGTGCCAATGTAGGAGCTGATGGTGTCACACGACCAGGGGGAGTACTGGCCAGGATAGCTCTGCTCCCGACCCTTCCCGAAAGTCTGAGAGTTCTCCTCCATGTACTGCTGCCATGCACGCACCCACAGGGAACAACAGTGCAGCCTTTTAGAATTATTCCGATAAGCAAATCAACTATGAAAATGTGAAAGTGACAAACTCCACGTGGAGCACAACTCAAACTATAAACAAGCAGGCATTATATTACACTACTGTCGTTTAGCAGACGCTGTTCTCCAAAGCGACTGTTAAGTGCAAATGCAAATGTTAGTTTTTACATGTTATCCATTTATACAGCTGGATATTTACTGAAGCAGTTGTGGATTAAATACCTTGTCCAAGGGTACTACAGCAGTGCCCCAGTGGGGAATTGAACCGGCAACCTTTTGGTTACAAGCCCTGCTCCTTACCACTATACCAGGTTGCTGGCCAGTCAGGCAAATGAATTTACTGGAGACCCACGGCACTCTAATTCTTCAGAAATCCTCATTGTTGTACATGGGGCAGGTTGCCAGTGGGTGACAGGCGCTCACCTCGGGTGGGTAGTTGGTAGAGAAAGTGTGGGGGAGCGTTGGCGAGGGGGCAAAGGGCGGGGGAGAGATGACCTTCCTCTCCTCCAGCTGGGCCATGATCTCCTTACGCCTGCGGTGAAGGTAGTCCAGCGTGGGCTGGGGTCGACAGGGGTCCTGGGGGAAAGAGAGGCCAGGGTGAGGCGAGACGAACAGGAACTAGAACAGGTTTTGCAAAAAAAAAAAAAAAAAAAAAAATGTGGAGCTGCAACAACAGTCTAAGAAAAACGTATTTCTCCAATGCCACTATACACAGAACATACCCCAAAAACACCTTTATTTCATTTTTTTTCATCATATTTTTCATCATATTTTAGGCAATGATAATGGTTAGGGGAAGATGAATCTTTCTGACCTTCAAATAAAATGTTTTTCATATAGAAGTGAAAAAACTGACATAACAGCCAGCCTACTTCCTCAATCTATAGCACCACCCATGCTTTTCTCACTTTAACTTCCCACTACATGGTTACAACTGTGCATCCTTCTGCTTCCTGTATGAGTTCCGGTTATGCTTTTACATGCACATAATATCTGAAAATTACAAGTTGTAAATCGTCTTAAATCAATCATCTTTTGAAATATGAAAACCACTTTTTAGTTTTTGGAAAACTGTTGCTCTATCATCATGCAATCATTAGTAGTGAAATCGGTGTGAAACCACCAATATCTACTCTCTTGCTTAATATTTTCCTCGACTGCGTGTGTGCTAAAGCCACTCACCCTGGTGGTGTAGGACCTCATCTGGCCGGGGTGGGGACCGACGGGGTAGTAGCCTTCCGGAGGGTACCTCTCCCGCGAGGATTCGGGCAGGTAGGGGGAGCCCGCCGACGGAGGAGGGGGCGGAGGGGCATGTCCACGGGCACTGGGCTCATCCTGACGGGCTCGTCGCGCGGCGGGAAGGACTGCGGGGCCGGGGGCCCGGGGTAGGGGGAGTGGCGGCGGCTGTCGTAGTGAGGGGGGTACACGTGCTGGGTCATGGCGGAGAACTGGTGGCCCGACTGCGGGGAGGGGTACTGGCGCTCCGGCACGTAGGGGCTCGGGTAGGGGTCCTGGTAAGGGGGCATGCCTGGCTCGCTGGGCGGGGGCGGGTTGCGGATGAAGCGCTGCTGGACGTACTGCGAGGGCTGGTAGGGGTACGGGTTGCCTGCAGGGAGGGCACGCACAATGGCGAATGTTAATATGGACTGCTAGCTTACAGAACCAGTCAAAAGTTTTGACAAACCTACTCACAGAAGGGTTTTTCCTTATTTTTTTTTTAAATCATTTTCCACACATTAGAATAATAGTGAAGACATCAAAACTATGAAATAACACAAATGGAATTATGCAATGACCAAAAAAGTGTTAAACAAATCAAAATTCTTATATTTTTGATTCTTCAAAGTAGCCAAAATATGTCTTTGTAAAAATATTTTTTTTGGAAAGAAATTCATACATAGACACATGTAAATACTGTCATACTTAGGCTGATGCCTAAGAAACAACTTCAAGCATTTAAGCATAAGATCATTAGATCAAAATGTCTTTGAATGCATGTTTCCCATTATCTTTATCAGGTGTGTCCAAACTTTTGACTATACTGTATGTACAACCATGATGAAAAAAATGAGCTAGACCAGTTTATTGTTACCACAAAACAATTTTCATACTGAACAATGTTTTCATACAACCATTTTAACTATGGTCATTTGCCACCTCCTACATTTACAACTTGTTTAGAAATGTCCTACACAAAGGAACCTAAAACAGACAACTAAAATGTAGCTCTGTACAAAACCTTACTGGCAGTTTTCAATCAGAAAAACAGGTCAAACTTTTAAAGTATTGTGTGGCTTTAACAGAAAATATGCAAAAGTTACAGACAAATGCACAAATCTTTGTTATGGAGTGAAGATGTGATTATCATTAGAGTAAAAGGGTAGTCTCTCACCTGTGGGATACTGAGAGGATTCATACTGTGATGCAGAAGCTGGTGCCCGGGGTTCGGGGTAGAAGATTTCGGTCTGCTGCTGGGGGTACATCTGGGGTCCTCTCGGAACCACTGGCAGCTGCTTGTGCATGGGGAGGTTTTCAGCCGCCATCCTGGGATGGGACATGCCGTGGGGGTTCATGGTCATCACAGATTTGGGGACAGAGTCCAGGCTGAAAAGAGAAGCGATGTCAGTCTGACAGGGGTCTGCATGAACAGCACACCACAGTTGACATTGAGCTGAGAATTACAGAATGGGGAGGGGAGGAAACTGCGCTCTAGAGGAAAGCAGGACGTGTGCGGTTAATATGCAGGTCTGTGGCGGTTCTCTACTCACGAGTCTGGGGGCGATCCCGGCACGCTCTGGCTGACCGGATCCATCTTCCCGGACTTGCGCCCCGTGTCGTAGGCCGGGTCAGTGCTGCGGGAAATGAGCTGCGTCAGCGTGGAGCCGGGCCCCGCCGCCGTGATGCCGTTGACGATGGCGGAGGGCTTGCGGCCCAGCCCCTCCACGGCGCCGCCGTCCTCAGGCAGGAGGCCCGGCGAGCAGGGAAGCCCCACCTCGTTCAGCTGGGTGAGGGACTGGCTGAGAGGCCGGCGAGCCGCCAGGCGCTTGTTCACCTTGCGGTACCTGTAGGGGGAGCGAGGGAAGAGGCATGTAAGCTAAAGTTCTGATGCGAACCCATGTACGTTACATTACATTAGGTTATCGCCATTTAGCTGACGCTCTTATTTTTACATGTTACTCATTTACACAGCTGGATATTTACTGAGACAATTCTGGGTGAAGTACCTTGCCCAAGGGTACAACAGCAGTGCCCCAGCAGGGAATCGAACCAGCAACCTTCCAGGTTATGAGTCCTGCTCCTTACTGCTAAGCTACACAGCAGCCCTGCTCTATGTTCGGCCAATGGGATGTGCCTGAAGAATGCTTACTTATCGAGCTCCTCCTGCGAGTGCGCAAAGGTGCAGCTGGCCCCCCGAGGACACCCGCCCTTCTGCTTCATGTCCCGGCACATGTAGGTCTTATACTTGCTGTGCTGAGGTGGCTGCAGACAGGAAAGATGCGTCATTCAGCTGTTGGTGAGGGTGAGGTGAGTGTGATCACATACAGGTCCTGCAGCAGAGAGCCGGGTCACAAACCTGCTGCTGGTCGCTTCCCTTCTTGCTGTGGTTCTGGATGAAGTCGACCAAGCCGTGGACCACGGTCTTCACCGCCACCAGACCCTTATCTAGCTGCTCCCAGGTGGGAGGCGGTGCGTCTGGAAAAGCCAAAAGCAGGGAGCCAGTCAGTACTACACAAACCACTCCTCTGTGGTGCTTCAGAAACCACTCAGCTTCTACTCCACGCATCTCTTTAAAATGACATTCCAGGAGACACCATCACTTAACTGGCCTATCTACAATGTCTTTAATGACTAGGAGAAAAGGAGAAAGGAGACAGCATTAGCTTCCAGACTGAAACTGTACTTTTTATTCTGACCCAAATAACAAGGCCTAGATCACTGTCAGTGAGGAGGGAGGCCCTCACATGGTCTCATGGATGAGTATTAGACAGTGTGTTGGAGTGTGTGAGTGGTGTGTCTGTGCCTCTCTTTGTGCCTGACCTGGGCTGGGGTCGATGTTAGCCAGCAGCTCCAGATGCGGCCTCAGCCTGTTGAGGTTGGCCGGGTCTCCCGTCCTCTGCAGGGCGATGGTCAGCTCCTGCACGCTCTGCGCAAACGACGCCGGTGTCTGCAACTGACACACACACACACACACAGCACAGTCAGAGTCAGTGCCCAGCCAGCCGGCTCCACGCTCCACACGCAGACAGCAGAGAATCTGGCACCCTCTAGTGAACGCTTCCTGCGCCAGCTGCGCATCGGTTCGCTGCAGCCTGTAAATACGCAATTCATCCGACAGGACGAGAACACGCTACACTTAAAGAGCTTTGCATGCAGCGTTGCAGCACAAATCTGCAAATTATTGAGAGATTTATATTCTTACACCGTGAGACAAGCCAATTATTTACAGATTTATGTATAATTACAAGCTGTTTGCAAGCCAATGAAAACAGGTTCCAATGAATTTTAGGTGGAGGCCCCATTTAACTAAGGCCACAATGCTTGGAGCCAGGGTGTGAGAGCTATCCTATGACATTGCATACTTTTCTGAATCAAGTAAAGTTTCTCTGCCCATTCCTGGAAAAAAACATTTCTAAAGAATATATTGTCAAATATAAGATGGCTTGTAATAGCTGATTATTCTATATTTTCACTGAAACATCTTTTCCACATCAAAGATGTTATTTGTGTTGCTTAACAGTTGTGTAGGGGGGTTATTTTGACCTGTTAATGCATGTGGTCTGTGCTCCTGCTGTGCATTTATGCTGAGCTACTGCAAATACACAAGGTAAAAAAAGGATCTAATTATCATAAAAATGGCATAATGTTTGATTAACAAAGAACAAACAGTAAGCAGTCTGTCATATAGCAAAGCAGCTTTGCTACTAGCTGTCACTCAGTTTTCAACAGTAATTTGAACATTTAAACAATACGTGATATTATTATTCTAACTCTGCCTCTGATGTACGCAAAGGTGTTTGTAAGTCAGCATGAAAACAGAGCACTCTTACCACGAGTTGACATGCCTCAAAACTGTAAACATTAATTACTGTTCACTGACAGCTGATTCAATTAAAACTGGCAGCACTTCAAACAACCAGTGCTCATCTTCGCCCAACAACACTCAAAGCTTTGAAGATATTTCTGTATGAGTCTACGAACAGATAATGAGATCAGCCTCATGACTGGGAAGTGCACCAGGTTTATTTGACCAGAGAAAAAGGTGCAAGTAAAAAAAAGAAGATTACTGGGTTGGTCTGGCAATATTTGTAAGTTGTAATGTTTAAGTCAACATAGCTCATTTAGCTTAGGTGGATGCAATTCTGTTCTCCTATGCCGGAAGTCGCTCTGAATAAGAGCATCTGCTAAATGAACGTAATGTAATTTAATGCTAATCCTCGTTACATTTCAAACCTTAATAGTGCCCATTATGTTTTTACAATGACTAGAGATGGAATTCAAACTGGCAGATTTAAAATCCCCGGGAGTGTGGTTACATTTTTTTCTGCAATGCTCCGACTTGCGCTCCGCCGGCCCCCCTACCTTGTCGATGATGGACTGCATGTGGGACTTGTGGGACTGGTCTCCGTACAGCAGGGAGGACCACTGGTCCGGGGCGATGCGCAGGCCGCCCTCCATGGCGATCTGCACGATCTGCGAGTCGTGCTCGCGCCGCAGTGCCTCGTACGTGCGGAACTCCTCCTTCAGCTGCATCAGGGACGAGTCCTCATCACGCCTCGTCACCTGGGGGGACACGAGCGCAGAGCGGCACGGATCAGCGCCCCGCACCCCGGGCTAGCTTACGCAGGACGGACAGCCGGGCAGCACTCGGTTCAGAGGTACTGCTCGGGGTGCTGACGGGGACGAGGGGCAGAGGGTTGGGGGAGGTACCTTGAAGCAGGAAGCCCTGTAGAGGAGCTGCACCACATGTCCGATGCTGGTCTTGGAGGCCTGAGGGAAGCGCGGCTCCAGCCTCTGCACCACAAACAGAACCAGCACCTTCCTGGACAGAGCGGAACCGTCCTCCAGAGCCAGCAGCACCAGCTTCAGGGCCTCCTCCTGCATGGCTGCAATACAGAACGTGCACAGCTTTACCTTTCCGTTGGGGGAAGTACTGAAAGGTCAGGTGTGAGAGTGTGTAAGAAACCCAGCAAAATGTCACATGCCTACTCCTGTGCCCGATCGCACTTTTCCATTGCTAAGAAAACCTCTGAATATCCCTTTACACCGCTGATGTCACTGCTCTTCATTGCTTTCAGGTAATCAAAGCACTCGCTGGCTCTAACATTAACAAAATGTCCTTTTTGACTGAGTTGCGTAATTGGATTCTCATCATCTCTACTCAGTGCAATATTTGTGTTTGGTACATCACATGACATTCCAAGGTTCAGAATGTACAACAGCAGTAAGCTAAGGAAGAGAGCTCTAAAGGTTAAATTACATTACAGGCATTTAGCAGACGCTCTTATCCAGAGCAGCTTGCACAGCTTACAATTTTTACACGTTATCCATTTACACAGCTGGATATCTACTGAGGCAATTGTGGGTTAAGTACCTTGCCCAAGGGTACATCAGCGGTGCCCCAGTGGGGACTCAAACCAGCAACCTTTCAGTTACAAGCCCTGCTCCTTACCACTACGTTACACTGCCACCCACAGGTTCAGACCCTCACGCTCGGTCTTGTGTGGTCAGTGACATTCAAATTTCTTTATGTAATGCTCAAAAGTGCTACACATTCCAAAAAGTGAGGTGGGATGGCACTTTAGTTGTCGATTATATATATTTTTAATGACAGAAAAAAGCTCATTTACTTCATGGGACATAATGAGCTGAAAGCTGCTAAACGGAAGCGCCATATTTACCTGGCCCCAGGAACTGGCAGCCGCGGGCGCGCACGGCAGCCCACAGGTTGGAGGAGAGCTGCTGGGGGTTCTGGTGCTGCAGGATGAGCTCGGTGACGGTGCGCTCGCCCAGGGAGCGGGCCGCCCGCATGGCCCGGATGCGGCCCTCCTCCTCCACCAGCTGACAGTGCACCAGCGTGACCAGCTTGCGCTGCATGGGCCGGCTCAGCATGCTCTGGGCGGCGCTGTTAAGGCCCACACCTGCTGGACACACACACACACACACACACACGCGCGCAGGCGGTTAGGCTGGACAGCCCAATGCTCTCATTAGCTCCACTTTACAGGAACTGCCTTTTTCGAGCAGAGGATTATCTCTAACGGGCCTTTCGCCGACGGGCCCGGCTCACCTCTGGTGCTGCTGAGGGGTTTGAGGTAGAGCGCCAGCTCCTCCACGCACTTGCAGGCTTCGTCATAGTGCTTGGTGTCTTCCGCACCTGTTAGCAGGGTGAGGGGCTGCTGTTTGGGCACCTGCGAGCAGAAGGAAATAAAAAAAACTGTGAAACACATTTCCAGTGTTTTAATCCCAGAAATAAAGGACCCTTTAAACAGCTACTTCAACGGTCCCTTTCTTTTGACAGACGCCGCCTTCTTAACACCCACTGTGTAGTCCAAAATACCCTTGCAACCTCACCTCAACCACATATATTCTCAGCTACAAAAATAGTGACCATTTCCCAATATCACACTTCTAGAGCTGGAAGAAGAAAAGACAAGGATCCCATGCGCTGCGTTCATCACAAAACGCATCACTTATAGCAGAATTCAGCGCTCGTGTTAAGCACACTTTGGAGTATTAAAAGTAGGGCATTTCATTGGCCTGTGAGTTATCAGGCTTTATGTTTTCCTCCAGCCCCCTGCAGAGACCACATGAATAGGCCACGCTGAGGTCATAACACTGATTCATACCAAAGTCTACAATAAAACATCAGATGACCACAAGAACATGGAGAGGATTTCCTGTTTATACAGTCTGCTGGTTAACAGTCGTTTCCCAGCTTGAATACACTCTATAGTAGTTTTCTGATCCCGAAATGCAATATAATGCGGTATCTACCCCTCAGGCAAAATAAGTAGTAGTGCTAAGACAGGACTGAGGAGTTGGACAATGAAAGCAGAACTCTGGATCACTGTTAAAGGCCAGCAAGAATTATTCCCTCGGTTTAAAAAGAACGATTAAGAGACACCAATTTGGTTTCACAACACCGTAAAATCAATTACAAATTAGTATCAAAATATTTAACAGGAATAGCCCATTGTCTAGGGGACCCTTTTTTTCGATCTGACTAACACGGTGAGGTATGTGACACCATGAAGCAAAACTGTTGAGATGGCCTTGATGGAATCACCAGGGTCCACTATGAGGATGATTTATATAATGAGGGGTACACTACACTTCCAAATGATATGCACACCATTGCGAGCCATAAAATAAATTGCTGTGGAATATGACATTCAAAGAAACAGCCGGGGCGTACAAATTAGCGGGTGGATATACAGGCCTACTTAATTTGGACACTCATATTTGGATGATATTTATTAACTGAACACAATAATCTCCTTATTAGGGAGCTCAAACATGGGTTCACAGTTTACTAGTATATTAAAATCTCTAATCACTGGAGCCAGTAATAAAGGTAGCTGGCTACAGAAAGCAGCAGAATCCTACCTCTACAACAAGCGGCAACACTTGTTGTAGAGTCCATTTGACTTCATATTTACTGAAATGTAGCTACAACTACACCTACACATAACATGGTAAGGTCATAGAAAGGGCCCCTGGTTTTCATTACTTTATATATAACAGTCCAGACTCCACAGAGGGCAGAAACCACTTGCACTGGTTCAAAGCTGTACAAGGCACTTATTTGTAAGACATCTTCCCTCCAGGCCAAAAGCATCCCACAACCACAATAACCATGCATTTAAAGCCTCGTGTTTCTACTGGCCCGGAGAGTCCTGCAATAAAGAGGAGGAGCGGAGACACAGGACTCGACATTCCGCTGAGGACAGTCATAAAGGTAAAGGTCTGGCCTAGCTGCACGTATCATACAGTCCTGTATGGGGGCTGGACTGTTGGCTGCGTGCTCCTCCCGGGCGCCTCTGATGACTCAGCAGGCTGTGACACTCTCGCGCGCACACAGCATGGCATGGAGGGAGGAGCTGCCAGTATCACAGAGGGCCGAGAGAGGCCGCCGGCCCACAACACTGCGTCACCCCTGTCTGAAACTCGACCCAGCCGGAACAGCCATCATCCAGACCTCGCCTCAGACCGCGTGAAACACGACTCCCAGAACGGCGCAAGCAAACACCTCCAGAGGGGCGCCTCTCCTCTCCCTCCTGCTCCCGCTCCACTTTATGCCTTTTGTTGATGTGAATCACTGCTTCTGCCAGCATCGCCGTCCTCTTAAAGAGCATGTGTAATTCGAGATGGACGCACATATACATTCCAATAGCTCAAACAGCCCCCACACGCTGCTAAAAACATTTCCGATCAATACCCCAAGCTTCTCTGACTGAGGTGACAAACAACAAAACTAGCTCAGAATTCTGGTACTTTCTCACTGAGGAAGAAATAAGATGAAAGCAGTTGAGGTGAAGGGGAAACTCCCTGAATTCCTCTGCTTGAATGAGTGCTAAAAGTCAACAGTGAGTCAGGCTGCGGAAAATAAGTCTTAAAAATAGGGGTTTTCAACACTTTCATGTGTCTGGACTGCCGCATACAAAGAGCAGGAAGTATTTCCAGGTAAACAAGCCCTGAGGGCATTAAACTATACTGAGGTTCAGACAACAATTAAACAATAAACAATTAATAAACAATTAAACAATGAATGTGGTCCAGCAGATCATCTGCAGTTTCACCCTCATGATGGATTTTATATATATATATATATTTCTCCCTTTTATACTACCTTTCATCACTCTTAGGACCACCTCTACACAGTCAAAGAACCCCACATTCAAGGGACTGTCATTTTTTAAACTAAATCAAAACAAAACCCATCTAAAAATCAGCACCGACAGAGTCAACTGTTAAACACCCAATCCCCGCCAGACCCAGAAAAGGCATTCTACGCCAATATAAGCTTGTGTGCAAGATTGGTTTTCATGAAGTATCCATGGTGTCACCGAGAGGCAGACAGACATGAGACAGTATCCCCTAATAGACATAACGACAGCAGCACAGTGTTCATCCAGCAACACAAACACAGAGCGCAGAGCAAACACACAGAGCCCAGGAAATAAAAAGAAGGTGGAGTCTGTATCTTCTCCATCTCACCTGTCCGCCGACCAGCTGCAGCAGGGCAGAGTTGACCGGCAGCTGCTCGATGTCAGTGTTGATGGCGGTCTGGTCGAAGGGGCAGGCCTTGCGGTGCAGCTTGTTCAGGCACATCTTGCAGACGGTGTGGCCGCAGCCCAGGCTGATGGGCTTGCGGATGGTCTCCTCGAACGTTTGGGTGCAGATCGGACACAAGAGAAATTCCGTCCATTGTGGAGCTTGTACGGGCATTGTAACGGATGTGGGCTATGCAGGAACTGCGTCTCGATATCTTTTCGTTTTTCCCTTGAGCGTATGTTTTTTTTTTGTGTGTGTGTATGTGTGTAAGAGTGAGCTTTTTTGTTTTTTTAAAAACAAAAAGAAACAAAAAATCCTACAGATTCCACTGGAATCAAAAAAACTCTTCCAAACATCAATATTCTTAAATATTTTCAGACATTGTGGACATTCAGCACACAGTGTGAAGTATATAACCTGAAAGAGAAGAGAGAGAGAGAGAAAGAGAGAGTACTGTTACCATATGCACAAACGTCCGACATTCTATCTGCTCAGAACTCCAAAGTCAGGAAAAGATGGCCCCTTTTCAGCATGCAAAGGCAACGCCGCTACAACGCCTGCCACAGTTCAGCTGACTGCACTCTGCAGTCACCACGCTGAAGCCGTATGTACCATTAGCCCCACTTCACCCCACTACTTCCACGAGAGGACAAATCGGCCTGGCAGTGAGAAGCGCTGCATTCTGTAAGAGCGCTACAACCGTGCTTGCCCTGCCCCACGGCGGTGCTCATGAAATGCCAAACTGAAGAGTAAACAAGCGGATGAGTTGCAGGCCCTATTTATAAAACAGTCATTCAGCCAATAACAAGAGCACTTCAGCAAGGAGGATTCCAGGGCTCCAGACCCAGTACAAGCATGATTCTCATCAGCGCTGCACCAATCATTTCAACAGCTAGTCTGGATCTGAGCAGCCTCTTCAGAACTTCTGAAATCTACACTGACTGACAATGCGACTTAAGGCCATTTATAATTAAGCTGAAAAGAAATATCCAGCATTACGGAGTTCATTTGCATACCTAAATAAAGAATTTCACATGACTAATCACGCTGTGAAAGATACGCATATCCTGCACCAAAAGAGAGAGAGAGAAATGACTGGATAAATCATGTTACGCTGTGACTAACACAAACCTGCCTGAAGGAGCTGTACACACATTGGCAACTGAGCAAAAACCCATCTGCCAGTTAAAAGCATGTAACCCATGAAGGAAGTAGCACACCCAGGATTTAATGAGCAAGACAAAGAAATGACAGACAAGAACTGACAAACAGAAAGTAGATTTCTCTCCTATAAAGCTTTCAAAGATGTGACAAAAGTACTCTTTTAATCATTAAAGACAGTATTGCTAAAACAATTACTGTATGAAAAGCACAGAAAAATAACAGTTGCAACAAGTAAATCATTAAGACCCAAATATTTCCATATGTACAGGTTCAACTGTATCAGCAGATCTCTCCTGGTCTTCAGCTAAAAACAAGCACCACCGATTCAACCTAAAAGTAGAGATTACCCAGATATCCAATTTACACTGCATCACAGTTACCTTCATGACCATTATCCTCCAGAGCGCAAAACCATTTTCCTTAGTGTGCTCAAAGCAGGTGGAGACAGGTCCTAGATCTGCTCAGTACCGTTCTGATCCCTCAAGCAACTGACAGTTACCAGGAACAGTAAGCGGCTGCTCTTATACGGGAGCCAAAAAAATCACAACGCCAGAAAATTTGCTTAAAGCCAGCACTTTTCCATGAATCTCTGCCAATAGACGCACGCGTAACATGCAAAAACAAGGGCAGCTTATCTCTTCTCTGGGTGTTTGTGCGACATACTAGCACAGAATCCCGTCACTGCGGGAGTTCCTCTTCTGAGCAGCACCGAAACTGCGACCGCGTGCCGCCACGCCCCGCTTCACCTGATGTCACAGCTAGGTGCTCTTTCCCTCCACAGGACTTCCAGTGGGCTAAATATAGCCCACAGAGGACACACCTCACCATCTCTCCTTATCTGGAGTGGACGCAGCAGAGACCTCAGACAATCCCTGCGATACTGGCGTAAGCAGCAGGAGGAAGTGTGTGTGTGTGTGTGTGTGTGTGTGTTAAAACAGGAAGAGGAAACGCCCTGGCACAGATGAACAGAGGCGAGTGAGCGCCTGTGAGACAAAGCGCTTCTCTCAGACCCTCACGACGCACGCGTGACTGCCAGTTCTGACACACAGGAGTGAGGCAGCGTCACGCCTTTGCCTTTGGACCGAGATCAGAAGTGCTAGGCGCAGACAACTGGAAAGCACCTATTCCCTTCTTTATGCTGTAAACATATACTGCAATGCACATTACTGGAAAGAAAGGCAGGAGATTTCCTTGGTCCTCCCTCCATTACTGTGGGAAACCCTAGCTGTACAAAATATACATTTCAAAAACACATACCCCAGTCAGTGACTGGGAACATCCCGGGGGAGTGCTTAACACCTGTCTCTATATATTAGCAAACAAGGAATCCATCTTAAGTAACTAATACCTGTAAAATTACAGGCAACCCAGCAGTCATTTTCTAAGGTGTGAGAGAAGGAAGTTCAGAGTGAAACAGGAACAGATAGTCACCAGGACATCGCCTTAATCAACAGCGGCCTTAAAGCAGTAGGTGTAGCTCTACATTTCATTGGTGGACAAGCCTTAACAATCCCTCTGAAAGTATCCAGGGTAATGAGTCAGAGCTTGGGTGGGTAAACTAAATTGTGTTAGGAACGTTACACTAGACATGACATACACCTTACATTCTGTATTCTGAGCAAGTTTTTGGTTTGCAACAATAAACTGAGTGATGTATTATGGACTAGCATTAGCATGCTGCTGGAAAGGCTAGAGACACATCCTGTCTCTCTTGAACACTATATGTCACAAGCACATACAATGACAAGCTCACTACACTTAGCTAAGCTCTAACTATATTATACTTTCAGTTTGGTAGGATAAAGTGACCAAATGTGGTGAATTTTACTAGCCATTTTAGAAGTGTACTTCCCTTGCCATAACAGCTGGCTTCACTTCTATGCAAACATCAATATGTAGGACAGGCAAAGCATAATAAAATAATATGACAGCAAATTCCAACATGAATTCTCCATCCAGACCATTCTTCCAACCAAGTGATTAGGTTTGTCTGGATCTTCTGTTTATTTGGTACAGATGCAAAACAGTCACTACATGATTTACCATAAAAAATAAACTCTGAAGATGTTTAAATACCCTGTACTTCCAGCCCACAACAGATTATTTTCACTCGATACATGAAATTAAGACAAGGGGCCAGTAAATTTAACAGACTTCCCCAGCATGTCCAAGAGAGCCTGACCTTCTGTTCTGCTCCACCTGCTACCCAGACGGTGATGTAACACACCCCCACTTCCAGAAGAAATCCAGCAGAAATGTGCTGTGTCCTATGAGCACCCCTTGCCAAGCTGAGTTAGTATTACATGACTATATATACCCGCTGCTGCTAGACAGCCTGCTTGACTCACTTTTAAAACCTGCATGGTTACAGTACCTACCTACCCATCTACCCTCTTAAAACAACACCACTGCATCCACAGACATTTGTACACCATATCCACACCAAGTCAATAAGTCAATATCCACAATATGCCAATAATGGCGCTTCTTGATATTAAGGACAACAACTTGAGTTTTTCTATTTCATCAAATACAACTACAGCCATCAAATGTGCGATTTAACACGTGTTACCAGACGGACTGTGGCCATCAAAGACCTGCACTAAGAGCCTGTCTGGTCATTAAGGATTTGTCAATGTTAATTTCTTCCAAATTCATTTCTCTATGACAGAGGGTCCTATGTAAGTTTTCACTGGAAAATTAGGGTTGGGCGGATGGCTGATAATATCAGATACAGTCATATTTGAACGCATCACTGGTGTTACTTTCATAATCATGGTGTCAAAACGTGCTTCAATAGATATCTGTATGTACATTCATCATAGCAATCAGTGCTCTGCAATCAAACTGTGTACTAGTTGTGGTATGAAACACTGGTAGTGATAAGAAGAAAATTCTTTTTATTTCCACTGTGCTCGCCAGGGCTAACTAGGGTGAAAGCCACACACATTTTCAGACACTACAGTCAACAGCTAAAGGAGTAGGCAAAGTATTGTACACAGAATTGCCTACGTTTATTGCCACACGTAACCAACAGCAGAGGATCAAATTACAATGTAATTGCTTACTGCTCCGTCACAAAAGTGTGGAAAATAACTGTTCAGGGGTGGTGCATAGTTAATCCCTATCAGATAAGATCACATATAGACAGTGGATGAACAATCTCCTACCATAAAATATGCAGCTGTTTGGCAATTTTCTGTGTTCTAACGTAAAGAAAGGGGATCGATGACTGATGTTACCCATCAAATTTGTTGGAAGAAAGTGTCACCAAAAGTTGGGAATTCAACAAATCTTCATTATCCCTAGTGAGGTCACCATCCTGCTTAGTTTGTACAGCCTGGATGAAGTATCACAAACGAGTGGGCCAAAAGGGTTGCCATACAATTGTTTGCTATTTAAATTTTTAAAAATAATTTAAATGATCAGTCATAATAAAAAACAATATGGTTTTGCTGTGATGTTTCCCCAGAAACACCTGTTGGTCTTCGCAAGGTTCTCGGCTTCCAGCAACGCATGCAAATAGGGAAAAACAAACCCAACGCATGACTTCCTTTATATATAGCATACCAGTACACCCACATGGATCATACGTAACAACACTTTGTCTCGTCTCCATGGTATTTAAACATTTTTGGGATGCATTTAATACGAATTATTTAAAGCCACCATTATTGTACGACCGTTAAGGAACAATGCATGCATTAATGAATTTCACTTAAAAACCGGACATTGGAACAAATCTATGGAAGTAAACACATAAAAATTCATTTTTAGAAATTAGCCTACTAAAACTTTGAGTAAAGGGTAACAATATTAACTAATGTAGTTTTACCAGTTATACAAGTACCTGGAAAAGGAAATGTGCAATGTTACGGAATGCTTAAATTCTTTTACAGCACAACTGAGGGTTTTTGGTCAAAGTGCCATTAAGTAAGGCTGATGTTTTTGTTTGCTCTCCAAACATTGTAATAATCCACTACACCTGACACCCCATGCTTCAGTGAGGCAGTATGATACTTAATTGTTTATCAGACAGAACTGTCTGCTGCAAAACTCTGCACTCAACATCAGACATCAGACACCTTCAGCAGTCAAACAGGGAGACAGAACATGTCTAGCAATCACCTAATGACTACCAACTTGCCCTCTACAAGGAAGGGAATTTAGATAAAAATTCCTGAGCTAACCTCCTGCCAGTTTGGTCATAAAGCAAAAGCCAACTAAACCAGCTTGATCACATGTTAAATAACATGAGTTGGCAGCCCATCATTCAAGTTATTGCCAAACACTTGCCATCAAGGGAACAGGTGTGGGTGTCATTTTTTAGCTGGAGTAATGTCATTACTTGCTACCGAGTTAAAAACTGCTAGAGGAAAACATGTTACTGTAGAGTCAAGAACAGTAGTTGTACAACACTCTTCATAATATGCTAATGCTTTTATGCAAAGAGACAAACAGACCATTAAAAGACCTAATGTGAAATGTCACATGCCCACAAACTCAACCACTGACACAGCTGCCCTTGAAAGATCAGAGAACAGAGAAGTAGATGACTCACATCAAGCGAGGATAACACCTCAGCGCTCTGTGCTAGCCATTTCTTCTTTATCCAAGAAGCACGTGCTCCTCTGTGGAAACACTTAGGCCACAGTTCAAAATTCAGGAGCACACATACTGAGATGGTGTTTCAAAAACCCAGAACCATTCAATTTCCTTCCAGGAAACATTTTTTCCCCCCCAATAAAAGGATACACCTTTCAACTAAGACACATTCAATTGCCCACTCTTGAACAGAGTGTCCTGGAACACAGTGAGGAAGACAAAGAAGGGAGAGGGCAGAAGTGTGCAGTGTGGGTCCTTCTACCATTGACAAAGAGACTGCTACTATCAGATTGCTGTCTATGGGTTTTTAATGCAGTATTATACTCAGAAAGCCTCTGAATGACAGTTCATCCTCAATGATGATCTGTTTCCATTTTCATAATGAGATCTTTATTTGATCTTCATTTGCCACTGGCCTTTCTTGGTACAGTAAGGGGTGTGCAACCATTTGTTTGATGTCAATTTTTTTGCATCTCCACACAAAACACAACAAGCTGTAGTTTAACTTCCTGCCAAAAGCCCATGACTACCTTTTTAAATTCACTGCATACAAGGCAGAAGAATGTTTACCTAGATTTAAGTCATATTCATATACATTCTTATGTCCAAGTCTCAGGAAATCTGTTACCTCATTCAAGTGCGAGTTCTGTTAATCTACCCCTTCTCTGATTGATTTTTAACCTGCTGGAAATGATGTGAATTTGGATATTATGCTCTTTTGATGTTTGCTCCTTTAACCCAAATGACTTTCTACATTTTTAGTCCCGCTTCACTGATGTTCTTAATGTTCTATTCTGAGAAGGGCTGTGTAGCCAGACATTAATAAAGTATGCTGACATTACATATTGCTGTAAATTGAGTTTTAACAGAAGACACACTGGATATGCTGCTTGTTCACAAACATTAGTTCTGACAGGTAATGTACAGATCCACCAAATTCTCATATGAAAGTGTTAATCTGTCTTGACTATCACCCCATCCCACAGATCTAGAGATAACTGGATCAATGCAACACCTTCTCTGAATTGAATCTAGGGATATGGGGTGCAAAAGTGTTACTGTGCAGGTGCTTGGAGTGAAATGTGCAGCAATCTTAATGAAAAAATGTATTTTCTCTTCAACACTGACATAAGCTTGGCAACATACACTTTGAACTGCAAGTAAACTGAAATATATAAACACAAGGGTTTAAGGGCATATGCATATAATTTAGCATTCATGGATGTCTAGGTCTCTACAGCTTAAATAAAAATCTACTTTTATGGCCTCTGATTTTTCACATTACTCTCACAGACAGGAGGAGGCAGTTACAGAGTAAAGGCTTGGGGAAAAAATGACAGATACACAAAATGCTACCTTAAAACCACCATGGAATCTGACCATGGTGATACTTATCCCTCAAACAAAATACAGTACATATTATGTGTAAAGTTTGTTACATCAGTGGTTGGCTTCACATTGTAGTTTTTGGGTTTCACACCACACTTCAGTTTGATGTACATCATGAAAAATCACTGAAAATGTTTAATTAGGCTATGTATTACTGTGTGTGGGGGAACTGTGAACCTAAGACCGTGAAAGTGTAAAACTAATGATGTAAAAGCTCACACCATGCATAAAATGTTGTGTGCACAACTGATTCCACCTTGAGATACCAACACAAGCTTTTTAAGAGCAAAATAAATGAAAGTGATATATATGCAAAATAATATGCCAGAAGCACTGACAGCAGCTTCATTTTTGCAAAGACCACTGCATGAGTCTGCAACCACTTCAAATATGAGAAAGCAGAAAGCACAGCATTTAATCTACCATTCCTGGAGCTCCATCCTCTATTTGTGAAGCTAAAAAGTAAGGAAAAAGTTCAAAGACTACCAGACTCTTTTCACTAAAAAAAAAAAAAGATTAAGGCATAATCATGGGCTACACTGTATATTCTGCATCCAAGTTCATTCACTTTTTTGGTTAAATATATTCTGCCCCAAGACAAATTACGTTTTAAAACTGAGAAAATGAAAATGCTGGAAAGCCCCTCTTATTCAAAAACATTCACGGTTGACTCATCTTGCACTTTTCCATTCAGAAACTTCTCAGTCTTCAACAAATATTCAGACATGTAAAGGACGGAACGACCAAAAAAAAAAAAAAAAAAACACCCTCGTAAATGCATTTCACCGGTACACTCGAAATGCATCCAAGTTCCTGAGCAACCGTGGTTGTCCTTCCTTGCGAAACATTTTCCCTCGTGCGGCCGGTTACACAAACGCTGCATGGTTCTGCTACTACTTAACCAGTGAACTCCAACGTGGATATCAACCATTCAGTAAATAAATCATTCATGAATGATTCATAAATCATCTTCACCTGGAGGAGTGGGAAAACCTGTTAACCACTTGGAAAACATAACATTCTATATGACGACGTAATTATGAGTTAAATATAACAAAAGAGTCACTGAAAAATTGTCTCAATAGGTACAATGGCACAACTTTGCTAACTTCCCAACTATTACATAAATGGCATCAGCCATCTCTTCATATCTGTTACCGCCAAATAAACGGTATGCATACATGTAATGTATCTATTGTTAAAAATCGACAAAATGTTCTTGACGTGTAAATCTACCGGTCTTCAACTACGCAATCTAGATTTTAATTGAAGTGTTCGCTAATTAAAAGCGAACAGCCGCCTGAGAAAGTCACTGTTATCCGAGCTAGACTAACTTAGCATCATCGATAACCACAGTTACGACACATCTACGAGCAAAAGTTACGAAAGAGGCCAAAATTTGGTTATTTCTTGAGTTAAAATCTGAGGTGCGTGCTTTTTGTTACACAACTTATAACAAAAAGTAATACGTCAGGAAACTGCAAGACTGAAAATAAATAACCACCGAGCGAGGTAGCTACTAGATAACGTTAGCTAGCTACCAAGCCATCAAGGAACGACTGGCTTGCCACCCCACCCATTCTTTCGCGATTGTAGCTTACGGGGTAGATAGCAAAAAAAAATCATAGCCACCAAATATGTTGACTACTTTAGTGTCAATAATATAAAAGTTAAATATGTTAGTTATTTAACAACGTCATTTATGTACAGACCACAAAGAATTTTTAGCAGAGATACGATGCATTATTCTTGAGATACATCCAGATCGCAAACAAAACCCACTGGAAGCCTGCGGCCTAAAACAGATGGGACAAAGGGACAGACTCATACGATATAGCAAGCCAGCAAGTAAAGTGATTTGTTAGCTAGTCTGTTAATAATGACACAGCACCACAATGACACGATCTTTGTGGATCATATGAGCTGGTCGGAACATCCAGAAATTGTGCTAGCTAGCTAGTTAAGTAGGCCAAGGCACTGGAATATCTTGCTAACGCAAACAAATGAGCTAGCCAGAGGCCATCATTCCAACTTCATTTTAACTGACGTTAGTTAGCCAAGACACCCAGTTGCTGCTCGTCATTAAAGGTGACTAGTTTAATTTAGGTATGAAGCAAATTTAAACTAAGGTTAACTTGCAAACAAGGGAGTACCTAGCTAGTTATGTTGCTAACGTTAGATACACATAGGCGTTAGCGGGGAAAATACTTCGTATTAGCTAGCTAACTGGCCAGAGAGATAGACAATTTCATGTGAGGTAGCTACTTAATGTTAGTTTACTCCGTAGTTAATCAAATCATCCACATGCTCCCACTCATACTAGTACGTCAGTTAGCTATCTAACCAGTCAGCTGTGTCAAAAACTGCTAACTAGCCAAGTATATCTATGCTAGGTCAACACCAGTGTTAGCTAATTCTTTGCGGCTCCAATATGGGTCAGCGATGTGAAACAACTTAGCTAGCTAGCTCGTTGCTGATAACCACTAATTTAGCTCCATAACGTAACATTAAAGCAAAGCTAATAAGCAAAGCTTAACGTTTGGTTTGTAGTTAACTAGCAACATAGTCATGTCCTGAGCTGAGTCAACACCAAGTCATGTCGACAAATGTAGGCAGGGAGCTAACTAATCTTGCTAGTTCGATAGCTACAACTGGTGAATTAGCTAGCTAACATTAGCCAATTTGCTAATTAGCTAACTAGCTAGATAGTAGAGATGTGAGTCTATCAGCGAGCTAGCCAGGTGATAAGCTATAAATTCTTCATCATGATAAAGTATCGATGCGTGCTTTTATTCTTGACAGAATAAGAAGGAAACAGTAAGCTCTGTTTGGTAGCTAGCTATCCATGCTAGTCAACGTTAGCCATCTATGTCACCCGGTGTGCGTGTCTCACATTCAAAACACAACCCATCGCTGTACAAAATGAAAGCTTGTCAATTTTTTTTTTTTTCGAAAAGGGTGGAAACCATAGCTAATGTACAGCCAGCAGACGTTCCTACTTACAATCTCCGATTGAACGTGGTCAATCTTCAGCTGTTTTTAGGCAAATATCGTCGTATTTTTTCGGTCGCCATGTCGACCGTGCAGCTGCAGCCGAAGTTCTGAGGAAAGGATTACAACTGACACAAACACTCCCGTGAGGGAGGGGTAGGGAGGGGAGGGGGGGTCGAACAAGGAAGCGCTGCCTTCGCTCAACAAAATACCCCGTGTGGGAGAGCGGTGCAACTGCATTAACTGTTAAATGAAGGAATTCTTTCTTAAAACTTTGGCAACATTATTCAGTATAGAGTTGTATACCTCGATAATGTAAAGCCAGTGTGAATAAAACACTTTCAGTGGACAAAACAGTGGGCTACTTACACATACAGAAACAATATCTATTTCATACGTCAGTAGTATACTGATCACATATGTAAAATATGGATCTTCCACTCAATATACTTTTATCTATATGACGCCAGTTTACGATAAACAGGCACTATTCCAAACCAGTGCCATTCAGTTTTTCCTTAGTTAATACAATTTCGCTGTGCAAACGCAGGGATTTCAGCTCTATGCTTAAGTCATTTTTGTATGGTCGTACAAAGTTTTATTCAAATGCTGTTTTCAGAAGGGACAGAGGTCTCAGACCTCACAAGGTTTCTGGAGGAAAGTACATAACAGGGTCTAACTCGTTCGGCTTTACATGTTTGGCAGTATGCTGCCCATCAGCCTGTAACTTGGTTGGGTGGCATTCCAGCCATCCCAGTAGTTGTCCATAAACCACCCATTCCCCACCTGACTAGATAACAACAGTATTATCTCTGGTTGGTGAATAATGAGATTGACTTTTACCATCAATGCTTGTTGCTAACATATTTTGATTCTTAACCTGGTGTTTATGGCCTGCATGTCATAAACACAGTGATGTTGAGAGAACTCTGCAGTACATTACTAAAAACAATGTTTCATATGCAGTGAAGGCATCTGCCAAATTTGATTTACTGGGGCAACTGTGGACACCAGCAGTGCCCCATACTTCAGACCCAAATTTCAAAGCATAGCAATGTGATGGCAGGTTTCCATTCAAGTCCATATGCAAGTAATGGTAGTTTCCATCATTTCAATGCATACACAGAACAACCAATCCTATTAATAAATGAACTGAAATAACTCATATTTGTTACAGAAGACAAAATTACCTCCCTCAGAGACAGGTGAAGCAAAGGTTAACTGAATGTACCTAAAAAGTTTAATAGATTTATTGGGATCAAATCTGGCAGACAAAGACAAAGAACAGGTTATTAAAATGCCAGCACCAATATGACCTCATACACTTTTTTGTGCAAGCTTATACACCCTTACAAAAATTTAATGCTCCATCCCATTGTTTATTAATGGAGGGTGGCAGGCTTATTTAAATAGGTAAAGAAAAAAAAAATTTAGGGCTGACAGGAAAAGTCTTCTGTGCAGTGGAAGGGTGAATTCAACCAAGTACTACACTTCCTTCAGTTATTTAAATAATTAATTTTCCAGTCCCTGCCGAGCATTCAAGTGGAGTCACTTATTAGATATCTAAAGTATATAATACAAAAATAGTCACAGAACATTTAACTTTATAAAGAGGTATTAAGAGGTATTAAATGACTTTTTCAGTTGGACACTCCTCCTGATAAAGCTTTAAAAGAATCACGTAGATCTTTATTTAAACACATAAAATAAGTATTAATGTATGATACATATACAGAAGCAATCCAGATAACACATACAAATGAACAAATAAGTGGTCTTAAATAGGCAACTGTGGTATGTTCACAATCGTTCACAAAATAAAGCTATAATACTGATTTTATTCACGGCAACCTGATTTGCAAGACGGTGTAAAGGGTGCTGTTTTAAGAAACACCTCTCTGACCGTCTGCTATTGTTTGGAAAAGCCAGTCTTACCTAGGTCCTCTCAGACTGTCATACAGTTGGTGTTCCTTAACAATCAACAAAAATGGCACAAACAAACAAAATCATAAAACAGACAGCCTTGATAGAGGTAGCCTCTCCTCAACATGCTTACAGCATGTTTGCATTTCATTACAGATGAACATTTGGACACCAAAATGCAACCCATGTCCCATACAAAGATGAAATGCTGAAGGCTGCAGTGATTTAAAACAAACAGAATTGCTGATAAATCATGAATCACAACCACAGACACACTTAAAATGTAAACTTGACCCTTAATTTAAAAAGTAGACCCGAGATAAGAACAGATTTCCAATAATTACAGACTAAGTTTTAGGCCTTGTTGTACCAGCTCCAAGTGAAGTGACATCAGAGAACAAAAGGAAATGACAGTCCTATTCTAAAAAAAATGACTCAACCATAACTTCATTTTCCATTCTCACAGAGTGGCAAGAAGTGTTAAAGACATGCCAAAACACTGAAAGAATGTAAAGTAGAAAAATAATTTATGTACAATCAAGTTAAAAGTTTGCAAGTTAAAGCATTCCAAATTGCAGTGACCATAGCCACTATGTTACAGCACAGTTGATGTTGCATGAACAGTTTTGCCCATGCCAATCCTGAATAAAAGAAATAGTATCAAACTATTCGTTTTCAACTCATAGACTGCAGAAAATCTGCTGTAAACAAATTTGGAAGAGCATTTTCCAAACATCTTGTGCACAAGACTAAGCATTCACATGTCAAACCATTTTCCTCTGATACTTCCACAGTGTGAGCTGTTCATATATTAGTCTCTATCAGAAGAGCTTGGGAAGTTGTCGGAGCCGGCTCAGGTCTAGAAAATTCCCCACCGATTCCTCTGTTCCTTGGGCCCCATGGGTTTGTGTCAGCCTGGGCTGCTGTTTTCCTGGAACTGCTGGTGCACTGTTCTCCTTCTGGGGGCTCTTCCTGCTGCTGCGGGAGAGGAGCTGCATTTTGGGGCGTAACTCTCTGAGCAGCTGGCTCTGAGTGTCCGGAGAGTTCTGGGGCTGCAGGGGAATGGAATGGACTGGCTCGTTTGTGATGTTTTTAAGGACCAAGCTTCTCTCCCCTTTCTTGGCTTGCGCGACAGCAAAGTTCCCTGAGCATTCAAACTGCTCGTCTCTCTTCTTTCCATCTTCGTCCCCGACATCACCCTCCTCTTCACTGCTCTCTCCACCCTCCATTAGCCCATACTTCTTCATGTACTTCTTGGTGGCAAAGGACATGTTGGTAGGAGACAATATGCTCAACCCCACGGCACTCTTTTCTACCACAGCCTTCCCCGAAAGCACTGCATTGTGAGCAGCCAGGGCCCTTGCTGGTCCACCCCCCTTTGAGAACTGGGAGAGATGAGAGTCACTCAGGTACTTAAGTGCTATGGCATTAGCCTCCAGACTGAGATCCGTGCTTGCGCCAGGGCCCCAGATGCTGGCCCCGACAGATTCAGAGAGAGCCAGCCTGGGAACAACTGCCTCGGGGTTTATGCAGGCCAGTGTGCTGGAGCGGAAAAAGAGAAGGTATTTAAAAAAACATTCTCGACAAAAGGCCTGGAACAAAATGACCGTAGCGATGAGGAGACGGGCATACCTGGCACTCTCCACGGTCGTGCGGATGGCTTTGCCAGGGGGGTCGGAGTCCAGCTCCACGGTCACCCCGAGCTGCTTCAGCTGCCTCAGTGTGGCCTGCAGCACCTGGTCCTGCGCCGGCTGCTTGGGGCTGGAGTTCCTCTTCTGGCTGTGGGGCCGAGGGGGCGTGGGGGAGGACCCCGTGGGCTGCAACTTCGGGGGCGAGATGCTCTGTCTGTCTCTGGGGTGGGTGACCCACGTGGCTTGCTCTTCTTCCCCTTCGTCCACGCTCACACAGCTCTGCAGGCGAGTGCTCACCTGGCCCTGGACACAGCACAAACACTCACTCAGTCAGCGTTTTCCTTCATCAGGTACGCCACTCAGTGTTACGTGGAAAAAGACTGCGTGAGCAAAAGCAGTCAGTGAAGCGACAAAACAACCACTGCGCTATAAAGAGTTCAGCATATACATGAGTAAAATGCATTTTAAAAGGGTGCACCTCCTATTTGACTTTTAACACACCTCCGCATGTCATGGTCACAGTTGCTAGGTTTGGTTCACATTTTCTGGCAAGCAATCAGAGGCAGAAAACTTACATTTAAACTTATAATGATACTAAAAAACATTTTTATGATTGATACACTATGAAAATTTTGTAGGGATTATCCACTAGCAGCCAAAATCTTTCTATTTAAACACAACTGAGCAGAAACATTTAGTATATAGGCCACCATAGCTAGTGAATTGTAAAAGCTGGAAAGCCATTTTGGATACATTTACCACATTTCTCAGACAAACATTAAAAATGCAAGACTTAGTAAGTACAACAAACGTAATAAACGTAAGACAATTAATATACTTATAATCCCTACAGAAAGAAAATACATTTCAGTGCTTCCACTTGTACTTTATATGCGTAGTGCAGCACCACACCTAATGCTGAGAGCTGCATGCTTATTATAGTGGGATAGTGGGAATTATTTGGACTTTGCACGTTTTTGTCATACAATATGGTATAAGGAAATGATAAAGGGAGACCTGAGACCGGGGGAGACCCGAAGACACTTTCCTGATTTTGACAATGTAAACAAACCGTATTTACTTTTAAAAAGGTAGGGCACACACCATTTTGAACAATCTCCCACAAATTTTGAGAATTTAAAACAATTTTTAAAAATATATGTATTATTTACTTTATAAGCACTTTGCTCTAAGGCTTTAATAACTGAGGTACATCTGTACATTCATCCAGAATCAACTCTGCCAAAATATGTAGGCTATAGGCTCATCAGAGGCTTGCAGAATTGTATTACTTCTCTCTTAGGAAGGAGAAAATCTCCCTTCCCCACAGTGATGAGGCAGAGAGAAAGTCTGAGAGACACAGGCACAATGATGCACTTTGGTTTAGCATTAATGCATTAGATTTGTCATGTGAAAGAGAAGACAGCAACTATTGTTAAAATGAAAAATATACATCATTCCTGGGAGGAATTCCTTACTAAAAAATGTCCATTAAACCTTCACATACGACTGACATCAGTGTTTTCAATGTTACCTTGAAGCAAAATTTTAAAGCACGCTGTCCAATCTCTCTCCCAAGCAGAGTTAAACATACTGAAGCACCTACCAAGCCTAAATAACAACCGTTAACATTTATATGAATGCAATATATAAAACTACAAAAAGCAAGATGTAAGTTAGGAGTTTTTAAAACTCACCAGCAAATCTTGATAAAATTTCTGCCCATCCTCCACAGTTGTAGCTTGCTGGCATTGCTGACTGTCTCTACCAGGAGACTGAGCTTGACAGCACATGCTGGCCCTCCCCAACACTGAGCTCTCACAGTCCTGGCCTCCAACTCCAGACAGCAAGCTGCAACAGTCAGTGTTAAAAGTCATTATTAGTGCTGTTATTGTTGACTGCAAACAAGGTGTTGAAAGCAGAAGTTTGCACACAACTGAGGATTGTACACCTTTGCTTCCCCTAATATAATTCCGCTTGACCTAGGTTTACTTTGTGACACTGTAAATGGACATGGGGAAAATTCTGGAAGGTCTACCAAATTCAGTCTCACGGTTCCTAGGCTTCTTTCATCTTGATGGTAGTGGTGTGAGGAAGCCATACCTTGGTGCGTCCGCACTCAGCCTCCTTGGCTCCTCCTCTGTGCAGTGGGTAAATGGGGGGGTGTCCGTGCTGTTGTCGTGGTGTGAGGGTGCAGCGCATGCCGATCCTGCCTCACACTGCCACTCTGGCTCTGACAGGCTGTTCCCATGACCGGAGCCATCTGCTGGGGGACTCCAGAATAAACTGGCTCCTGGGAAATGACATGTCAGAGACATTCATTTCACGTAAATTTGCATGACAGTATTTTTTTACGGCTGCAATCTAATTTGGCTTTGCATGCAACAGAGTAAGCGCAAAAGGATACATGAGGACAATGGTGGGCATTACAATTTAGAGCACGACAACAGATACAGTACCAGTCAAAAGTATGGACACACCTATTCATAGAGAGGGTTTCTTTATTTTTACTGTTTTTCACATTTTAGAATAATAAAGATATCAAAACTATGAAATAACACAAATGGAATTATGCAGCAACCAAAAAGTGTTATAAACAGATTGAAAATATCTTTAGATTTTAGATTCTTAAAAAATATTTTTGGGCTATTTTGACTTACGAATTTTTATGTAAAGAAATTCATACATAGACAAATATAAATAGTGAAGTTGATGCCTAAGAAACAAATTTCAAGCATTTAATTAAAAGTCTTTAGATCAAAATATGTTTGAATGCATGTTTCCAACTATTTTCATCAGGTGTGTTCAAACTTTTGACTAGTACCAAAAGTGTAAATGAGAAAGCCATCACGGTGAGAGGAGCAGTTCGGAGGGCTAACAGAGAAGGGGGGATCTGGCACAGTACCAGTGCACACGGCAACACTGACGCTCCTCCTCTCCTGCTGCGGAGCGGGCTGCTCTGTGGGCACCGAAGGGTGTGTGGTGGACGAAGAAGAGGGGCTGCCTGCTTTACCCTGAGCCTCCAGGAGCTTCTGAATCTGGAGCACACAACCAAAAGGCAACTTAAACACAGGTCAGAGTCAAGCCATTGGAGTAAAGTGAGTCAACCAGTAAGATCTGGAGTTGAGAAAGAAGAGTAACCTAGTTTTAGTGGGGGAAAAAACTGGATTCTACAGAATTAGAAGCTTCCTCACAATATCAAACATATACACAAATATATACCAAGGAAACATATGCAAACACAGACCTGTGCTTGCAGTAACTTGAGCTGGCGGTCCTGATCCACCAATATTCTGTACGCATCAGCAGGCAGGATGCCAATTGGTCCACCTGCTGAGGTGTGGGTGGGACCAGCTGGCAAGATGTGACAACCAGACTGTCCCTGGCAGCACTGCGCCTGACAGGTAGAGACAGGCTTCTCCATTGGCACTCGGGTGTGGGCGCCGGCATCCTGGACAGGAGAGCAGACCCTGTGAGGGGACAGGTGGTGGACGGGGCTACCAGTGACGCACACGGGGCTCTGATGAGGAGACGCCTGGCAGCCCAACGGCTGGTGGGATGGGGAGCAGCAGCAGTCATGGTGGGGGGTGCTCTCAGAGGGAGGACAGCAGGCTCCACCGGGGTGGCCAGGGACCCCGTGGGGCGGGGCGGGAGTGCTGGGCACACCTGGCCAGGGGCTGCTGTGATAAGCAGGGGTGTGACCGTGCTGGTGGGAGCAGCAGCTGCAGGGTAAGCCTCCAGAGTTCGGGGAGGAGGCGTTATGGACGTTTTTGAGGTGGTGAGGGTGCATGGGAGTCTGATTTGGGAAGCTGGAGCTGTGCCTTGGGCTGCGGTAACCTGACGGTGGGGTCAGGGAAGTGGAGGAATGTGGGGGGCAAGGAGTGGTAGGCGACAGACCCCTGTGTGGAGCAGCTGCTGGGATTGGGTGCTGCCTGTGCTGATGTACGGAGCTGTTTGGCGAGCGGCCCACATTTGGTGTAGAGGAAGACGAGGAGGACGATGCAGAGGAGGCTGAGGACGTTGAGGACCCTCCTGCACTCTTCCTCCCAGTGGGCGGGGCTGACTTCCTGCCGGTACACGATTGGAGCTGCTGCTGCTGCCCAGGGCTGATGTGCCCTTTGACCTTTGCCTGGGGGGTGATGGGAGTGAGAGGCCGTCTGATAGGAGGTGGGCCGCTGAGCTGGGGGACCTGGCCGGGGGGTCTGCAGCCGCTTTGGGTGTGGGGCGTGGGAGCACTACCCCTGCGCTGCAGAGACGCAGGAGCCGCACGACCCTGAAGAACAGCAGGCTCATGGGCTGCAGCCTTCCTGCCATCCAGGAAGCTGCCATCCATCACCAAGGAGAGCTCAGGTACTGATGGGTGGATCCGCCTTGTCTGAGGAAAACACAAGAAAATTTAAACCTAACTTGACATATACATATATATATCCACACACACACACACACACACACACACACACACACACACACACACACACACACACACACACACACAGTACCAAGTTTGGACACACTTGTCTTGTCTGGTTTTACCATTTTCCACATTTCAGAATAATAGTAAAGACATCAAAACAATGAAATAACACTATGCATAACATATGCAGTGACTAAAACAGTGCTAAAGAAATCAAAACTCTTATATTTTAGATACTTCAAAGTTGTCGAAAATATTTTTTGTCAAGAAATCCATACACAGACATCAACTTCACTATTTCTATTAGCCTAAGAAACAAATTTCAAGCATCTGAGCCTAAGTCTTTAGATAAAAAATGTCTTTGAATGTATGTTTCTCATTATTTTAATCAGGTGTGTCCAAATGGTACTGTATACACACACACACATTTATATATATAAGCAAACCTAACAGCTAACGCATATGGTGTGATTTTTCCCAGTTGTGTGATATTCTGATATTCATGCTTATATTGCCAATGCACCTCAGACAGGGCTGTGTTGTGCTGTGTAATAGGGAGTCTGAGGATGGAGGACTGAGAAACGTACCTGCTGGCCGAGGGGGTGAGGGTTGGGGGACGGTCTGGGAGAGAGGTCCTCATCCTCCACTCCAGAGTCATGGTCGCTGACGGACAGCTTGTTCTGGGGAGAGGCTCCACCTGATGCCCCCGGCGTTCTGATGATGACAAGAGCAGAAACAGGAAATAAATCTGCTAGACTGCAAGGGCTTGGAAAATGACGAATAATATTACTTTCAAATACGGGACACCATATCATCTTGTGACATTACCGCATGTCCCCTTTAGTTTTGAAAGTAAGTGACTGTTTAATATGTGTCATCTGACTGTGTAAAACCATAGCCATATGGTGGAGTGATAAATCCAAGAGTGCTCAGCTGAGCTGGGCCACAGTCCAGGCTAATCTGCTTGGTGTAACTTGATACTGGGCGGGAAGTGCTCCCTCACCATAAGATGAATGAGCAAAGGACTGGGCCCGTCACTGTTAGCAACAAGCGATGCATTCATGTGTGTGAGAGAAAGAGCTGTTTGTGTGGGGGGAAAAACAGAACTGGTTAAGTGAACTGGGGACATTGACTGGCACTGACAAAGCACACCAATAGGGTGCTAATAAGCAGAGATGAGACTACGCATCTCTCTCACACAATATGATCCGCATCATGATTTTTAGGCCATAATATGACCCATATTGTAACACAACGGTGAAAGTTTCATGTGTTAAGGCTTGAAATGTTTAATCTTCATCAATTTTTCAAACGCCTTTGTTGTGTTTCAAGAATGCAGAATATTTGCAGAGCTTAAATGTAGTTTTTCTAATGTCAACTATCCATTAATTTCACAATTTACCAGAGTATTTCCAGACACCTGACTTAAATCTAGCTGGAGAACTTTCAGACTGCCATTTGACAATGTAAATTGAACCATCCTACTTCAGCTGATATGTCACACAATAATGCCATGCAGTAAAATAAACTCTTCAGAAAAAATATTTTATCCAACATCCAGAAGAGTGCTCACACAAATCAGCCACATTTATAGTCCTACATCCAGACTGAGCCATACACATCAAGACAACTCCTCTCAACAATCACAATGCAGATAATAACACTGCAGTATCGTGAGTTTCACAGTGCGTCATCTCATCCCTACCCAATGGCTATTTAGAAAGCTGTGTAAAACGTGTACCCATGCAACACAGAAAAATGACGAAATCTCCTGAAAGATCAATGAAGTGAACTGTAGCTAGTTTCCATTCTCTGTATTCACCTACAGTTATATGGTGGCCCTGCTAAAAAGGCCGTTGCCTGTTACCACCAGCTGTGGGTGAGGAGGGATTAAAAGCAAGTCACTCCAGATCCAGATGGCTACCTAGCACTTAAAGTGGCCAGGAAAGTGGCTACACTGCATTTGAAAGACAAAGGCCTGTCTATGGAACCAACACCTGAGAAATAAACTGAATAAGGAATCTCCAGCAAATAAAGGTGAATTTTTAAATGAACACTGAATGTCCAACCAGATATTGTTCACCTGATACACTGGTGTGCCCTTACAAATAATTTTAACATCCATGTAAGAGATTCCAACGTTCCATACACTTGCACCGAAACTGGGCTGAGCCTGATGCCCTACCTGGTGAAGGAAACACGGGATGCCACTTCCTTGAAAAATTCTGTCTCCTGGTTCTGGCTCTCAGCACTGAGCTCAAACTGCAAAGGACGTCCGTCCGGGACCTCTACGTTCTGCCGAAAGAGACACACGATTTCACATCATATTTTATGTGAGTGAAACAAAAGTCAAGACATGAGCATGTGTGTAGACCTTCCTTTACTGAGTTTGACAGTGTGAGACAGCAACTGCACAGACCTTGTACAGGGAGAGCGACTCCGCGCCTGTGAGCAGCTGGAAGCCCATCTCCTGCTGCCCGCTGCACAGCTGGCACTGGTAGAACTCAGGATCCCTGTGGGTCAGCGAATACAGCACCACCAGGAACGCCCCTCCCTCTGACATCACCCTGTAACACATTACCAGGTCCCATTCAGAAGGTAGCTAAAACAAATTCCAGTGTGGAAGGGACTACTTCAGGTTCAGTTTCCTACACACAGTACACATCCTACACTTTGCCCAAAACATCCAAATAATCATGATACCCTTACTGCATTTCAATAAATCACACTGTTTGATGTAATACTACTGTTTACAGTATTACACATTTTAAATGTTTCATTGGTGTTTACAATAGACCCACAGCCCTTGTCTGAGCTCTCAAAATGAGCCCTGCTGGTGTGACCACTCAAATCAGACGGGATATGGTCATTTTATTCAATTTTATGTATGGTGGCTGGCAAAGTGCATGTCTCTATGCAGCACTGCACATAAAGATTTGCCTTATGACTCTGCAAACTCCTCACACACTACACAACTGTTATTGCTGCTACCCCCCCACCAATGACCATTGACACCCTACAACAATGCACAAGTGCACTTTATGACTGCTGCTCTCTGCCCTTTGCACACACTGCACATGGACCGCAACATTGCACACTACAGTTCTACCTCATTCTACAGTTCTACCTCATTCTTCTTCTTCTCATGTTTCTCCAGTGTTTTATTAGATTTCTTCTTTTTGTTCAGATTTACTTATTTTGTTCAGACTTATTTATTTTGGTAACGAAGGATTAGCAGAGTAAGAATTTCATTGTACGGTGTAACTGAGTGTTCTGCTGTGCACATGACAATAAAACTCTTGAATCTTGAATCTTGAATCTTGCATGCCAGCTAGCAGCAAGTGTTCTACTGGTTATTTTAAACCTATGCTCATACTCCCCCTCCTGTCCATTTTGGTCTATAAACAAAATCACTGACTGCTTATGGGAAACTAAACAGGAGACTAAGCTTGTTGAAATTCTTTAGACCAGAATACATTTTCCCATGAATCTCAGTGATAAGTGGCATCGCAAATTCTCACTTTCTACTGACCTGAAAACAAGCTTCAGCATGTGTTGTGCATCAGTATCTTAAAAACAGCACCAATGAACTAAAACAAGTCATGTAATCATCCATTTGTTTTGGCATGAAAACAAATAAGCACAAACCCAGAGACAGGGCAATAGATTTCGCTGTACTATACAGAAACATAGCAGATTGGAGCTGAACTCACCTGTCCTGCAGGGAGGAGCTGTACAGGTACCTCAAGCACCACGCCCACACTTGGGGGTTGTGAATATGTGTGATCCCACTCAGCCATCTGCCACAGGGAAAGAAAATTATACAACGGCCTCAACCTCCACAACTGCCACAACATCTCAATAACTGCAAGCCATACAGCACAAGCTGCATTCTCACTGGCCACATTTAGGAACAACTGACGTGTACCATGCCGGCCACGAGCCTTTCAAAACGGTCATCTGCGTTTCAGCTGAACCTCTGCGAGGCTGCCCAACCTTGCACCCGTTCAGCATCAAAGACCAGCAGCCACTCACTCTGCTCCTCTATGTCAGCTGTTAATATATTATGACAGGCAGATGCTTGCATATTTAAAAAGAAAGTGAGCGCATGCTGTCTACTGGTCTATGTGGAAGCTAGCCTGCAAACTAAGGAAACATGAAAAGTGAAGGAGTAACAGGAGTTTTACTGTCATCATTTACAGTAACGCCTGGCAGTTAGTTAAAGAGGCTGTAATGAAATCACACATTCAAGTCTCGTGCAGCAGCACATCCACAGAACACCTATTAAAATCTTCAACTCCTACTAAATCAACACATGCAGCTATTAAGGAGCGCTGCACCTTTTCATGCAGCTTGGAAATATCATTTTGTAATAAATGAAGCAACAGACACCACATCAGTCTTCTACACCTTTCTTCTCATCTTTGCAAAGATGCTTGTTTGTGATGCGGTTTGTTGGTGGGAGCCGTGCAACAAGGTGTCCAAATGAAAATAGAAGCGTAATATAAACACAAGGGTATCACCAAATCATTAACAAGTAAAGAAAAGGACCTAATATTAAAGCATACTCACACTCCTACAAGTGGCAGAGTATAGGCCTTTGGGTCTGACTCCAGTATCAGTAACAGTTTGCGAGTCTGATCCATGGTCAGAAACCTGGGCAACAGAAACAGCAACAGTAACAATAATGACAAGGCTAACAGTAATTCCATTTCAATTTCAAAAGAACAACCAGGAGCTTCTGGGCAATTTTTTTTTTTAAACCAGCAATTCAGCACAGGATGCGATTGATTCAATGTTTACATGTGTATCCAGAAATGCTTGTTGTGCTAGCTAATGAAATAATACAGCAACATCTAGGGGGAAAAGTCAAATGACAGAGCGGGAGCCATCACGGCGTCAGCCCTTACCCCTGCTTTCTGCAGGTGCCATGCAGCGGCTGGGCCACGCTGGCTGGACTGCTCAGATTCCTGGCCAGTGCTGTGGGGATGATGGGCACTGGCCTCACAGGGACAGCGTCCAGTGTATTGGCGATTGTAACAGCCACCCAGTTGAGACTAAAGTTCAGGCTATCCAGGTGCTCGGAGCAGCCCAGGTGAGCCCGCAGGGTGAGCAACTTCGACAGCTGCATGGCTTCTCTGCTACAGCAGCTGTGCTGGAGCATCTGACAGACAGAGTGAAAAACAGAGGAAAGATCAATGTTGTGTATTTCACAGACTCTTCACTGGACTCTATCATCGTTTGTTCTGTAGCATTAGTAGTAGGCATTAGTGTTAGTCAATAACCTTAAAGCTTACAGGTGGCAAAAAAAGCATGTAATCCCGCCAAAAATATGACTGACTAAAGCTAATTTCTTAATTCTAGCAAACACCAGGCAACGGCAATGTTCTGGTTTATGGGAGGAGCCGAACACCTGTTGCTGACAGGTTGCAGTAACTGCCAAGCTGAGGTTGACGGTGTGTCCCTCCTGTTGCCCTTGGCAACTGACACAAATGGTCTCTCAACGATCGAAATAAGAAAAAGCGGTTGAAGCTCGGGTTTTAACAGAACAGACTGCTTGGATTAACAATTAAGCGCGTACACTTAAGCTCTGTAAAAACGACAAGATGGTGATTCCAGAACCAATAACCTCTTTATGGCCAAGCCACTTCAGGCCAGGTTTCATTCTGATGACAATACTGAGATGTAGCTGCCAGTAACTGCCTCCACACATAACACTTAGCTCCATCCACACTTAATCCTGACCATTCCCATTACCTTGAAGGTGATGTCAAAGTCTTCTGAAGAGTGCACCATGGCATCAGTGGATACGACTCCCTGTGTGCTGATAGTGCAAGGCACGAGGAAGTCCCCAGGTAAGAGGGCAGTGGGACATTTTCCTGAGGATCCAGGCTGCTCACGTCCTGGGTCAAACCGGTCCAGTGTCAAAGTCACCCCTTCCTCATCTAGGAGAGGAAAGTTAATGAACATCAGATACACTTGCAACAAGAAAAAGTAGATAATGGCAGCACACAACTGAAGAGACCATGACCAACGCCACAGCTGAAATCTCTAAGTCAGAGCATGTTTGACTCCATTTTGCCTTTTAAAAGTTGTCCTGTTGACAAAGAATTCAAATGTGCGTGCTCAGATGAGGTATTCTCCAAAAGATGTTTAAACCTCATAATGCAATTTTTGACTACTTTGGATGAAAATCCGACATACGGATGTAAAAGAGAATGAATTAGACAAGCTAGGGAAATGGTTAAAAAAAATCTCACCATCATCTACTGCCAGTGCTCCCAGAAGGAAACAGGAAAAGACTTCTTTGTTACTCTGTCGAGCATGGCGGTGGGCCAAGCGAAGCGCTTTTTCCACCACAAGAAGCCTGGGGTTCCTGCACAGAGACACAAACAAAATGTTAGAAATAGGCATCTAGTTTTGTGGCTTTTAACTTTATCTTCAACTTGCAGTAAACTGTCGTGAAGGTTCAGTTAACACAATTAAGTGACTTGTGATGTATTCAGAATTCAGTATACAGAATATGATTTACCTGTAATAAGACAGGTGAAGGCTAACGACATCCCCGTTAGGACTGGGGTCCCAGAGAGCAACCTTGGATTTGGGAAAGGTGAGAGGTGTAAGGACATTCTCTGATGACCTGTGGGAAGAGAATCAAACGGACATTCAGACCTGCTCGAGCAATGTTTGTACTCCTTGCAAACCAGCAAAGTAACATTGACCAAAAATGCTTAGCTAGTTAAGCGACTGTTTTAGCTAACAGTATTCATTTACATTTATTCATTTGGCAGACGCTTTTATCCAAAGCGACACACAAGCGAGGCAGAGTACAACACAAGCAAAAAGCCAAAAGGAGTTAATATTAGAAGCGCTGCAGGATTAGGTTTCAGTGGATGGCCAGACAAGGTACAAGCTAGCTGGTAGAGATAACGAGTGCATTAAACCATTAGATCATTTTTTTATTTTATTTAATAGGGAAACAGTTTTGAGACATGAGAAATTCCTTTTGGTGGTAGTGTTTCAGGTGCTCAGGTGAGAGTGAAAGAGTCTTCAGATGTTTCTTGAAGAAGGACAGGGACTCGGCAGAACGGATGAAGTGTGGAATTCACAATTGTGTATTCCACGATTGTGTATTCACAATCATAACATGAACAAGCTCCTCAAATTCTGAAAGGTGTCTTTCGATACCTCGGTCTTTGCTCTGGCTTCGTGTAAACACCCTCCAGTACGTGGGGAGGCAGCCCTCTGAAGTTTACTTGAACACTCATTTCTGTAGAAAAGCAAAACACGTTGCGCTTTAATGGTTTGTTTTTAGCTGGCTAGCTAAACATGTTGCTGGCAGGATTGTCATACTGTCATCAACAGCTACTTTCAGTCAGAAACTTTCAAGCAGGCTAAGGTCATCACATTTTATCCATGTATGCTGGTGAAATGGGTACTTAGCGTGACCAGCTAGCTAGAAAATACGTGAACCTCGAGCTAGCTAGCAAGTAGGTTATAACTTACAAGTTATGCATAAAACAGCATAGTTAGGAAGGCGAATCAGTGACTTAGCTATTGAAATATGACTGTTAGCTGGTTCTGTATTGTCTTACCAGTCACGTAGGTCAGGATTTGTTCATCTGGTGCGAAATTAATCCGTGATTGCCTGCATCCGTGGCTAGCTAGGTATGTCCCCTCTTCCCTCTGGCGTGGAAAAGCTAGCCAGCTCCACCCCTCTTGTCAGGAATACGTTGGCGAGCCTCAATAAAAGCCACCGTTTGATATTTTCGGTCGCTCAGAGGGCGGTATGAGGCGCGGGAGTCATCGGTTGCCGCTCCATCTAGGATTCCCTCACTTAACTCGGTATTACCGCGAGTTAGCTGGCTAGTTTGCTAACTTTGCCACATAGGTTGATTGATTGTGAGAAGTCAAATGTAAATTTGTGGCGCTGTTTCTAGGCTCCAATGGCGGGGCGAGGCGTACAGCCAATAGAAAGTGGCGGCTGTACGACTCTGGGCCTATCAAATGAGCGTATTCCGCCCGCCCTGCCCACCGGTCTTTTCGAACTGGGCCAGGTCTAACTGCCATGCGTTCAGGCCTGTAGTAACAACAGCGGGGGGGAGGGAGTGCATGGGTGGATTTGTTTTCTGCCGACGTATCAGAGTTTCTTTTCCCGTTGATCGAAAGCTAGGACGACTAGTTTGGCTAATATAAGGATGGGACGCCAGGAAATGAACATGTGATCATTTCAATTGGCAAAACGTTACGTAACGTTTAACAGAGGTGCGTATTGAGCGGTTAATTGAGGTTTATTTGAAGGTTCTCTTCAGCTCGTTAGAAGTTACTGTACCGATGAAAACGTTAGTCAACGTTTGCCTGCTGAACTCATCCCCTGGCTGCTTCAGATTAGTTGTCCATTTGGACCACGTAGAGATCCAACCTAGAACATGATTCAGAAGTTCCTTTGGTTTTACGTTGAATTTAGGTACTCTTAGCCCCTGGGCATTTATCAGTTTCTTGAAAAGAATATAGATAACTAATCTTGTTCTGCTGGACTATTTTTCCAGTCTCGCTCCATCTGTTCATCCCCCATTGTATTTGGCTATTTAACAGTTTCCATATCTACTGGAGTGTAGTTACGATTCTGCCACAGTTTGGCTGCTATGCTTTAGCCAAGAGTGTATAACATATTGGATGGGGTGAGTTAGATCCCCCTCCCCCAAACACGCTGTAATTATCCTTGCATGAATATATAAATGCTGCATAAGTCACTGTAATCAACATTTTCGTTACGTTCCGATGAAGTTGTGATATAGTAGTAATATATTCCATGGCTGTTACAATAAAAATCTCAGTTGCACACGTATTTGATTATTGAACATGCCCGTATTATTGCATTACATTGCATTGCATTGCATTAAAGTGCAGTGCACGTGGTGTCCATATTATTGCACAAAAGGTACTTTGTATTGCACATAATAATGTCATTATTGCACATGAGGTAGTCCGTGGTTCATTGTCACCTTCTATGGGAGGTGGAGTGGGGGAGTGTGTTCAGCTGTATTACAACTCTGGGCAAAAAGCTGTCCTTCACTCTGGTTGTGGGAGCTGAAATACTTCTGAATCTCCTGCCAGATGGGAGGAGATTGAACAGGTGATTGCTGGTGTGAGTTGAGTCCCTGACAATGTTGCTATTTCGATGTTGCGTGTCCATTGTAGACAGTGTGAGCTGTAAATGGTCTTGGTGTCTGGGATTTATGTCCCAATGATGTCCTGTGCAGTCCTGATTACTCTTTGTAGTGCTTTCTGGTCTGTTGCAGCTGGCATACCATACAGTTAGGCCTATAGAGTATGTCAGTATGGCACACCAGTAAAAATTCACCAGTAGCTTTTAGGGCAGATTTGCTCTCTTTGGTTTCCTAAGATAGTGTAGGCACTGCTGTGTTTTCCCTAGTATTGTGGAGGTGTTGGTGGTCCAAGAGAGGTCCTCTGTGTTTACTCCCAGGAACTTAAAACAAGAGACTCTCCACTGTTTCTCCGATTATGGTTAGTGGGGCTTGTTCGTTCCTTCTGGTTTTCTTGAAATTGACAATCACTTCTTCGGTGTTCTTGATGTTAAGTGAGAGGCTGTTGTCATTACACCATCCAACCAGGTTCTGCACCCCCTCTCTATATGCTGATTCATCACTGTTTGAGATTAACCCAATCACTGTGGTGTCATCTGCAAACTTGATAATGGTGTTGGAGGCATGAGCAGGTGTGCCATCATGGTTGAAAAGTACATAGAGGAGTGGGTTCAGTACACATCCCTGAGGTACTCCAGTGTTCAGGGTCAGGGTGGATGATGAGTACTTGCCTACTTTGACCGTCTGGGGGCAGTTTGTTAGGAAGTTCAGGATCCAGTTGCAGACTGATGTGTTGAGAACCAGATTGTGTAATTTGGATAATAACCAGTCTCTCAAGGCACTTTGTGACTACAGGGGTGAGTACGACTGGTCTGTAGTTGTTCAGGTTTGTCACCGCTGACTGCTTGGGTATTGGTATGATGGCAGATGTTTTGAAGCATGTGGGGACCACAGCGAGGGACAGAGAGAGATTCAAGATGTCAGCAAAGACCTCTGCTAGCTGATCAGCACAGTCTCTGAGGACCCACTCTGGGATGGTCCAGCTGCTCCGCAGCGTTGACACTGTGGAGAGTTTGCCTCACTTCTTGTGTGCTCAGTGTCAGTGCCGGGTATTCATTGGATGGCAGGGCCATTACCACTGGTGCATTGTTATCTCTGTCAAACTGAGGAAAGAAGCTATTAAGCTCCTCCGCTAGTGCAGCGTCGCTGGTTGAAGGGCAGGTGTTCTTCCGTTTTGTAGTCTGTGATGGACCAGATGCCTTCCCACATGTGTTGGGGGTTGGTGGTGTTACGGAAGTGTTCCTCAATCTGTTGTCTGTATCTGTGCTTGGCAGTCTTGATGCCCTTCTTGAGGTTTGACCTGGCTTCACTGTATGCTGCAGTGTCGCCAGATTTGAATGCAGTGTCCTGTGCTTTTAGCAGGTTCTGGGCCTCGTTATTCATCCACGCCTTCTGATTTGGGAATACGTGGATGTTTTTATTAATGGTGACCTAGTCTACACAGTATTTTATGTTAAGACATAGCCATAACCATAAGACATAACCAATATGTAGGCATATTCCTCTAAGTCAATTCCCGAGTCTTGAGTAGCTTGGTGTGCAAACTGGTTCCACTCTGTACATCCAAAACAGTCCTGTAGTTGTGAGTCAGATCCCTCAGGCCATACCTGTGCTGATCTGATGGTTGGTTTTGTCTTTTTTATTAGTGGTCTGTAAATATAATATAGAATATTATAAGGCCTACTGTAACTATGCAATAATGAGGTCATATCAAATAATTTTGATATCATTTGCAAATTTTATATTGTTAAAATCCTAGCTCTTGCCCACTGCTCTTATCATTATCTTCATCACTGACCTCAGCTCAGATTTTTATATTTTCCTGTCTACAGTACGTTACAATATGTGCCTAACAATCCAGCGAAGTTGGTTTCCTTTTTGCGAATAAATCTCCACCTCACTCATCAGTTCTCGCTGTGTATTGACTTCAATTTTTTCACAAAATAACTAATATTCACAGTTTACACGGTTCATCATTCTAGAACATGTCCTTAACTTTAAGCCATCTCTTGTCCCCTCTTACCTGTATGGCTTTCACCTAAATGGTCTCTCCACTTCAGGGCCATGACCTCCCCCTTCCCTCAGTATTCTCAGCACACTTCTTTTCACATTTCGCCCTTGCCTTTCTTCTTATCTAATATTTTAAACCCAACCCATTTCTAAGAGCGCTTTAATCATAAAGTTACATCCAGACTACACTGAATCCATACTTGAATGAATTTTGGCAAGGTGGCCTTGGAAGTTTCTCCTGAATTGCAGCAGTGAAAATCTTTCCCAATGAGCCAGTAGGTGGCGCTGCATTAAAACAAATTGAACGATTTGGTAGAACCACTCACTTTCCTGGTTTGTAGTTATTTTCAAAATTAATAAGACATGTAATGTATCAGACTCTTGTATTGTTGACAACGTTTTAACAACACACAAACCAATCGAAGCTTTTGAACAGCAAATGATATCACAGGTTAATAGCCTAGTTTGTGAAGTTCTGACACTAAAGTGTGCAATGTGTCATTTTGAAGGTTATGCGGTTTAATGAGTAGATTGTATGTATCTGTTGTATATGGTCCTACATGTCAACGAATAACGTCATCTGGAAAAAAGACTCATGTCGCTTGCAGATGGCTCAGCACAGCTCGCGCAAGCGAAATACACTTTGACCCAATCTGCAGAGTGCATTATAACCATCGATCCCAGTATGCAAATTAGCTCGCAAAATAAATGCATTGTCCGTATGAACTTCGGTCTGAATTCCTCTTTTCCCAATGTATGCGGCTGCTTAAGATTTGGCATGTGTTTTCCTGCGGTGTTCTTAGCCTTGAGAATGACGCAATGTTGGTGCCTCTGGATTTAAGAAACCGGCCCTTGCCAAAGATGGATCAACCAGTTGTTAATAGCACCGGATTGAAATGGAAATATCAGTCAGTTAAAATAATATTTTAACCAAATTAGTTTCGCAGTTTGTGCCCTCGAAGCCTTGTGGGAACCAGACATGAAACGTATTTGAACTTGTTCGGAGATCACTGCTGACATGCAGTCCGTTCATCGCCACTTTAGACCAGTCGAGCATCTTCCTGTCCTAATAGCGATAATCTCAAAGATTTATATTCATGTTGGCTAGGGGCAAGCATTGGAACTGGCTCACAGATTGCAGCGATTTACGCAACGTCTAATGCTTTGGTTGGCAGCGGCAGAATTCATTTTTGTCTAATCCGCCTGATTTTTTTGAAGGGATTAACAAACCAATCGCGAATATTGAGTGAGAGAGAGAGAGGGTGAGTGGGGGTCGGGAGTGAAAGACAGTGAGCAAACTGCAGCTTTATTGGATGGACAGCACATAGCGGGACCGAGATGTCCATAATCGGTGAATGAGAGAGTAAAAATGAATTAGTTCACTGAATGTTCCCAGCATCCTCCCAGAGTCTCTAGTTCAGGAAAGTTGTCAGGGGCTGTTCATTCATGATATGGACGGCGAGAATCAGAGTCTTTCCGTTGTACTGCCAGCTTTCAGCAGGACTGCAGGCACGCACCTGTATTGCCAGGAGAAGCTCGTGAGCTGCTTCACTGAGGAAACGGCCGGAGGTAACCATCTCTACTTTCATATGTAAAATGGTTTGCACTTGACATGGACACCACGTCACATATGCAGCACAACTGATGACTAACTGAACGGTTTTTCGTCGTAAATTAACTTTAAATTAAGACCACTTGATACCTCAGAGAGTATGTCCCTCACCTTGTTTGCTGTAGCTATGAGTTGGCTAGATGTTCTGGCCTGCATTTTTATTTTCCTTGCAAGTTGCTATTATAATTTATATGCTCCTCAATTGAACAGGGAGAATGATTATTACATGTAGAACCTTCATAAGATATTTCATCTGTCGGGTGTAATCTTTGACGATTTTTGTCAATTTCAACAAAAAATCAGTAAAGTTGGAATGACAAGTGATTGTCTTCTATGAGTGTAAATGAAGATGGAAGAGAGAAAACCTCTAAAAATTCAAGCACTCTACTAAAAGGGATGAAAATTGTCGATGGTATGTTTAATTTTGACTTGGGGTGATTCAGACCGTTTAACTAGACAATGAAAAGTTGGATGGCTCCCGTGAATTAGACAGATTTTCCGAGAATTCGGCTGTGTTATTTACGCGGTAAAGAGATCAGATTCACTAAGTACCTCTAAATCCTCAGTCACAGATTCCAATCAGGTGTATCAGACTGACGTCATGTTGCATAACTCCACAATATCCTCAGTCAAGGGGCAACATGTGAGTTTCCTGATGCGTGCGGTTTGCTCATTATCTTGACAAACCTATTCTCACCAAAAAAATTATGCCAGTTTCTTGCGATGCGTACAATATTGTCCAACTATTGTCCTGACTCTTATATTTTATATGCTGGTTGACGAAGGTGAGAATCCTCTAGTCAACAGTTTGTGAATCTTGAGACTTCTTAACTGTGCCTGGATACTAATGGTAAATAGATGAATGTTGTAAGAATAAAAACATGTACTGTAAACAAAACCTGTGGTACTTAACTCATCACAGTGCAGAAAATGGTGATAACATACATTCCTCCATAAATGTGTTAAACTTAAAAAGCCATTATCTAAAAATGGCACTTTTTTGGTTATAGTAAATTCATTTAAATTGTGTTCAAATTTAAACAAAGATGTCAAAGATCATGCTAGGTAATTAGCTACATTGGTGTGTTAATGAATGAAATTTCCCTGACCAGGTGAGAATGCACGTACCACCCCTGCTCAACATTCAGGTGGTAGCTGGTAGAAATGACACTATTACTTGTATGAATGTAACTAGTTGTTTCACACAGGTGTGGAAGCATTTTGTCCTAAACGGTAACAGTTGGAATAATAAAAGTAGCAGTTATCAAATAAGTATTCTGTACCCTGTTTCTTTCAGCAACACAGCACAACAAATACAAAGACCTCTCTTTAGGCACTGTTCCTTCTGTGACATGCCACTGTATACAATGTAAAACATTAAGATTCTTCTTTACAAAAAATCACAAGTCAGCTCACTTGGAATCATGGTGAGTATTTTTCTCAAAAAAGGAGCTGAGAGGCACCAATCCCAGTCTGGGTCAGAGTATACCTGGAGGCAGTTTGAACCCAATAAATCTTTGGCTGCACTGAATTATAGTTAGATCCAGGATCCTCAAGCACAGTGTAAACTGGAAGGGTTATTTTAGCACAAGTTTGTTACATTACAGGAGCAGTAAAGTGTGAACAGTTCTCTAGCTTTCCTATACATCATGGTGTGTATGAAATATTATAACAATTGCTCTGATGTGTTCTGAAAGAAAAATGTTGAGCAACACTGCAAATCCAGCCCCGTTGACCTCATCATGAGTCTGGAGTGTTATTGCATTTTTCTGTACAGGCATGTGATGATTACAGTGCCATTTGCACATGGCCAAGCAGCTGACAGCATATGGTCCTTTCTGGGCTTGTTTTCCATTAAACATGTATTCTGCAAAGTATTTGTGTGCTGCTGTGCTATGTCACTATGTTGAATTAAACTGCTCTCCTCAATGCTTTCCCTTCAGATTTGCTCCTTAACAGCATTTAATCCAAAGAATGCTTAGCTCTGGTTCTCAAACTGGGTTCTGAGTGTCTTTTACAATGAGTGCCTCCACAGTAACTATATCGATCATACAGTTGGAGCCATTTGTCCACGGACATTGCAGTTCATGCGCTCTGAGAGAACATGCTCATACACACTGCACAGTTTCCAAACTTGGTGACGGAAATGAAGGCAGTTTATGCTGGTGAGGCAGAGTCAAGGCCCTGGAAGTGGTCTTGGTGGTGGGGCTGCTCGTGAATACACAATAGTGTTTTTGTTAAAAAGAGTGAAGGAGTGAGGGGGAATTTCTTGACTCTCACAATGTCGGAAGAGGCCAATCAAGCATCTAAGCGAAATCATTTCAGCCTGCTGTGGCCTGGTGCTAACTCTGCTAAAACAACCGGAATCGAGATTTTAGTTTGCTGTACATTTTCGGAAAAGACAGAACACTTTCTTCAAGGGGTGTGGAAATCTGTAAGAGATGCTTCAGTTTTCTGGCTTGAGAAATTCAGTTGTGCATCCTTGGCTGTGTAGAATGTAACTTCCAGCACATTGTTTCATATTAACCCTGGCTCTGCTTCAAAATTGGCCTTGCAGAGCTCCAGGCATCTATAGCACACCCCTCCCTAAAGACAAACACAAGAGATCTGACTTCAAGTTACTCAAATGTACCGTTTTAATTGGAATGTGAGATTTTCATTTTGTTAAATGAATGAAAGCCATTTTTATATGTAGTCATAAAAGAGCAAAATGTATTGAATCAGCCATGTTAAAATCCACAATAAACAAAGGAAATTCCTGGGCAGCTGGAATATGTGCTTGGAGATTTGAGCACTTCCTCTGCGTTCTGCATTTAAGGATTCCTTCTCTGCTTTTTTTTTCCTCTCAAATTCAAGGATAGAGTTACGAGTCTCCTCCCACAAGGGACGGTCAGCTTCAGCCCCTCCACCAATAGTCGTGTGCACGCACTCTGTCTGAAAGTTTTGGCCAGCCAATCCTCATTGTGGTCGGCCGTGACTGTCTCCCAGGGCAACACTGAGATTCTACACATGTGGATCACCTTTTACAGTCAGCTTCTGCCGACTGTCGGGTGTAGATGTTTTTCAGAAGGGGGGGAGGGAGGAGGAGGACTGGCAGTCGTTGCGAAGGACAGGATAGCTGGTGTGAAGCCAAGGTTTGTGTACTTTAAGAGAGAAGAGAGTGCGCAGCATAGACTACCCTGACACATGAACTGTCCCAGCACAGCTGGAGCAGAGAAAGAAGCAAAGGGGTGGACTGCCTCAGAATCCAGGGCACAGCAGTAAGAAAAAAGTGGGTTGTTTTTGTACTCTACTTTCGGCTGAACAGCTACAAAATTCCTGATGGGTTTCCAGCAGCTAGAAGCCTATGAGCACAGGGCAGGAACAGCACAATTTCAGAGCACGTTCCTCGATGGGGAGAGAAAGGTAAGACACAGACCTCTGCCATCTCTTACATCTCTTTTGTTTGTGTGTATCTTTAAGGCAGCCACAGTTGTTAGGAGCTGATTTTTAAAAGAAAAATTCTGACCTCAGTGCATGTTGGTTCTGTGCCATGTCAACCAGATTAAGAGATAATTTTATTGAACTGTTTGATAAAAATATGGTCAAAGCATTTGACGACATAGTCCAGTAGTTGAGTGGAAAACAAAATTGTAGTGTAGTAGTTCTGGAAGTTCTCTGCTGAAATCTTTTCTTTCACATTTGGTGGAAATAGTTCCTGATACAAGCAGGAATTCTGATGAAACACAGGAGACTGAGTCTCAGTTTGGTGTTATCTCATCCATAGTTTAACACATTGACATTTACATTGAGGGTCAGTGGCTGAAGGCATCAGGCAGGCCTATGGTTATGTAGTGCAAGGCCATGCAAAAGGACAAATATGAACACAGCATACATCGCCCTGTCACTCTGAGGAGTTTGGAAACGTGCATATATTTCTGGCTGGCTTGCGGTTAAAATGAAAGAACACGGCAGAGTGGCCAAGCGGTAGACAAGATGAAAGCAACTCGCTGCGAAGGGAGAGAAAGTGAGAGACGCAGAGACTGGTCTGACCAGCTGTCTCTAAAACTCTTAATTAGAAATTCCTGGGAGCTCAGGCTATTATGATTTTTTTATTGTGAGAGTTTCAAGTTAAGGTTATTATATGCACTTCGTGCATTGAATTAATTACATTTTTTCCTCCTTTATTTTTTACTAACTTGTTCTTTTGTCTGTGTGTATGCACTGTTCATAGGTTTCTCTTTTCCTCTCTCTCCCTCCTCCCTCAAATTTTTGTTTTCCTCCCTTCTCCTTCTGGTCCACTCAGAGAGAGGCTGGTGTGCTGGAGTTTTCTGTTGCTCGGTGAAATGTAATAAGACAGCTGGGCGCAGAGTCTCCCTGCTTGGCCCTTGTTGTGAGCGTGGCAAGACAGAGCAACCAAAAATACCCACAGCTTCTCTCGGTTTTCTCCGTTTTTCAAAGTCAGCGTCTCCCTTTGCAGTGTGTTGAAATGAAATGTCTAGTTACACATTATGCCGCAGGCTTCGGTTACTTCATGACTAGTGTTGTTTCGCGGCACTATGTAGTTTGGCATTACTTCAGTGAATGGGAAAGATTAACTTGGTTGTGCCAGCCGTGCTTTAGGATTGCTTTTCTCTAAGAAAAGGGTCAGACTATTGACTATTAATGACCAGACTTCTACCCTATAGCCTAATCTGTGTGTGTGTGTGTGTGTGTGTGTGTGTGTGTGTGTGTGTTTCTGTGTGTGTGTGTGTGTGTGTGTGTGTGTTTCTGTGTGTTATGTAATGTCCACCAAAAATGTGGTGAAGACCGGCCCTTCTGCTTTTGTGATGTGGTGATTCATGAGTACTTGCTGATTAACAATGGTGTCTGGGGCCTGTGAACGTTACCTGGGGGAATTCTGAGTGCAGGAGAAGCAAACACTCATTAAACTGAGACTAATTAAATTAGATTAGCCTCTCCAAGGAATCAATCATGTGTGTAAGAGTCGTCCTCCAAGTAACTCTGTTCACTTCATTTTGCTTTCCCGGTGACAATAAATTTTAAGCTTAATATGTCTTGGGAAGAAATGGCAAATAAATGGACGTGGCATCTCCGTTACACACTGCTGCAGTATGGGCCAATCCTGACACATTGCCTGTTCGTCCCTGAGCTGGGATGCTGCTCACTGTTACATATAGCCTTAATGGAGCTCCAAGTCCATTTCCTTCCTTCTGAGGGCTCATCTGATTAATTAGCTTTTTATGAAAAAAATGGAACATACACACATACAAACAATTAGTTTCCTTGGGAACATAGTGCTGAGAGTTGTCAATCTATGCACCCCTCAGTTTCAGAGCAACTTAGCCAGTTTCACAAGTGTGAAAATGACTCTGAAAAGTCTGCAAAAGACTTTTTCACACTTTTATGGCAGGAGGAAATTCTTTCTGCCAGTTACTCGCTGTTGCTTGAATGTTATTTTCACATCTGAACCTAGTTATTTGCGACTTTTATGTCCAAGAGTTATGTGGAACATTTTTCAAGTTTGTACGTTTGACCTTAATTCAGTTTGGCTAAAAATGCAAACGGATCTCCTGTGGATTTGCGTTTGCATATCACAGTTAACAAGACATCCCCCACCCCCCACTGGAAAGGAGTCCCTGGTATGAACAGCTCTAAGATAAGAGAAATGCGTGAAGCCCCATTAGTGTGAGGTGAGAGGTTCTGTATGGGGAAATCATAGTTGTGACAAAGAGAAGGACGGCCCGACCACTTCAGGGACAGAATCCTCAGCTTGGATCTAACAATGTGTTGTAAGGATTAGGATTTTATAATAAAGCAAGCATATCATCAGAAAAATGATAGCTATTTTTGTATCTTCCAAGAACAGTAGTCAGATATAGCTAGCTAAAGGCAGAAGAGCCAGGGATGAAAAACATCAAATGCATGATGATAAAATGTGGCGTCCTTTCAAGAATGGCTTTCACCTACACAGGTCTCCTATGCTGTTCAAATTTAATATATAGAGAAAAAGAAATTATACTTAAAGATTCCAGTCACAGAGTGGATTACCTCCAGGATGGCTTTTCCCTAGTGTTACAAGGCTGTAGTGTCATGATATTTATATTTCATTTATATTACCTTATGTATGTTATGTGTCTATCCATATAACAATAATTTATTTGAAATATATCCCACAATCCTTGAAGTCATGGTAAATTGTCCAAATCTAATAAGAAAATTATTTTTTAACAATAAGTATTTTTCTTGCTAATTTCTTAGTTTTGACTCTAGTAATGTCAGTGTACTAATATTGTTATCAAACTGCTTAGCAATCTGGCTTGTATCAAAGATATTTTATAGATAGCCCTGTAACCCCCATAGCTTGAACATTAAAGCCATTCACATGCATTGCCATTGACTGATATTTGCTCCCATGGGCATCTGCAAGTGTGTGTTCACCTTAAGTTGCCCAATTTCATGGGATTTCTCCATATATATGTATAATACAAATTCATTCAAACTTGATGGAAAATGCAAAATCTGTGTTTAGTCAGAAATCTGTTTGAAGTGGAAAATTAAACAGCAGGATAAGTCGCAGTATTAACAAAAATTGTGATTAAAAATTGGGGGATAGTATTTCAAATGGGACTTCTGAAGTTGTAAGACAGTATTTTGTGGTCCCCTGTGCAGGAGAGGGCCTCAGAACATATGAAAGATGCTACAGCTCCTGGCCATTGTGCAATGTTGTCATGGTGACAAACTGCTGTCAGCTGCAGGGGGAATAGCTGGGAAGGTAGCCATGGTAATCAGCTGCCAAGCAGTGCTAAGTGTCTGGGTTACCTGGTAACAAGACAGTGAGGCCTAGTCCCTCACAACGAATGTCCTGACGTGCCTTCCACGTAAAGAAGTACTGGCTGCACTTTCCTCAGTGCTTATCTCTGCATCATCGCCTTGACTTGGGGACTTTCCACCACACTGCTGCCGACTGGATTATTAAAGGAAACTCAGTTCTCGCCAACAGCGGCTAAAATACAGATCAGGGTCTGGCTGCATTAACTTTTGGAACTGAAATAAAATGAAATGAAAACGCCTTTGGTAAAAATTCCTGAATGGACTCACAGAAGCCAATAACAGTCAAATATGAAAACATTTCCGTTTGTTTCCCCGCCCTCCTTTTGCCTCCTGCAGACGCGCTGCTCCACGGACAGCCTGAACCTGCCATGGAGGAAGTAGCAGTAGCAGAGGGATCTGACCCTTTGCCTGACGTTCTGGAGAGGGCTGAGCCGCAGCCGGGCAGGAGGCCGGAGGCCACCCTGCACGTGACCGATGAGCAGCAGCTACGCAGCCCCAGCCCGGAGCTCAGCACCCCCTCCTCCTGCTCCCCCGGCTCGCCCTGCGCCGGCGGCCAGCCGCAGCAGCACTGCCTCCCGGGCTCCGCCGTGTCGGCCCTGCAGTCCAAAGTCAAGGCCCTGTCGGAGCGCAGGGCTGCAGGCAGGGAGAGGGACGACAGGGGGCCGGCCGGGCAGGTGCCCACCCAGAGCCCCGTGGTGCTGGTGAGGGGGTCCGGCCAGGCCACGGTCATAAAGAGAGTGTCGGCCTCTGTCCTGGCGTCCGCGGTCACGGCGAAATGGCAGTCCAGCAGCAGTGATGAGGAGGTGGAGCCCCACGTCCAGGTGCACCCTTACCTGTCAAACCACCCGCTGTCGGGAGAGCAGGAGGTGCAGGCGGAGGTGGCGGGGGGCGACGGGTGTGAGCTAGGCCCCATCGCAGGCCTGGCGGCCCTGTCCCGCGAGCTGGGAGAAGGGGCCAGCCTGGAAAACCTGTCTGACTGCAGCACAATCCTTCAGGAGGAGCCCCCCTCCAAACCCTGGGTTCCGCCTAAGTCCTTTTGGAAGGCGACCCGGCCCGAGACCCTGCCGCTGAATGGGGACGCCCCGGTGGCGGCTGACAGGATGGCCAGTGGGATGATGCTGGCGACAGGGATTCCGAAAAAAGCCTGGCTGGCGGGAGGGCAGGGGGTGCGCAGGGAGCTGCAGAGGTCGGACAGTCTGGAGAGCCACCTGCGCAGGTGCGTGCAGAGCGAGACGGGGCTGGTGGCCCCGCTGGGGGGGCTGTGGAGGGCCGACAGCTGGGAGAGCGTGTGCAGCAGCGGGAGCTCCCTCTCCCTGGCCGAGAGGGTGGAGATGAACCGTGGCATCCTCAAGCAGATGCTCAGCAAACCCAAGGGCAAAGACCCAGAGGGCCCCCTGGGCCTGGGCAGTGAGCAGCAGGACACATCGGAGTGCAACGGCAGAGGTACAGTGATGAGCGCCTCCCCTTTATTCACTCCAACCCAGCTGTGATGTATGAAACTATTAGGATTACCACAATGGTTAGAGACTCTGGGTTTAAACAATAATCTCCTAAATCCTGTGATATAAGGGATGTTAGGTGGCAGAATGGGTCTGATCTCTAAGACAGGTGTAGAGAAAATGGCTCAGATTTCCTCTTTGGGGGCAGTATCACTGAATGAGCCTGATCATGTTCCCGACCATCACAGCACCTAGACTTCTCTTTATGTCCTGAACATGTAGGATCTTATGTGGTAAAAAGTAAGAATTTCAAGGGAACAGTTTAAGGTGTGAGGATGATGGCATGAATTTAAGATGGAAAGATGAATACATGCAGGGATGGCAGAAAAAGATGTAATGGGAGGTCATCTATCCAGATATTTAAAGCAGCAAGACTGAAGGATGCAAATATGGCCAGAAATAGAGAACAAAAAGCAGAGTTGTGGTACTCAGAACAGCCTGCCAGATGTTCAGCGAGTGCTTTCCAATTGGGCCTTGGTCCCCTGAACAGCAGTTCCTCTCTGCCTGTAGGTCCAACACCCATGTGAACAGATGTTCCAGTCATCCCAATACCCTGAGATCTACGTGATAAATAAACTGTGCTATTAGTAGAAAAAGAGGACAACTGAACGTGAGCCTACTAACATTTTGATACAACCGAACGGATCAAAAGCTGAGATGTTCTTTGCCTGCAGGTGTTACATAACAGTGACCACGATGCCTTCTGCTGGTATTTTAAGCTGGGGGATCTGGAGGTCAAAGAGTTCTGCTTCTCATGCACTTTACTCAGAGGAGATAATACATTCATAAAAATCTGTGGTGCTTCGGAGACCATTTCTATACAAGCCCGATTGGCACATTTATTTCCAGAGGCCTACTACACCTGTTTTCACTGTATATTTTATTTTATGTACAACTCCACATGGCAAATAACAACACAACCTATGATGTTCTCAATTGCAGGATAAGTAAGAGTGAAGAAAGCCTGTCAAAGCATTGCGGTAGCTAATGCTGTGGTGCGTGTCTGTTTCTCTAAAGGCTTGACTTCCCTGAATGACAGTGACTGGGATTCGGGGATATCTCTCCAAGACAGTGAACACAGTCAAAGGTATGGCTACCAGCCCTGACACATGTTGTTGAAGTCACACCTGCCATACGCATCAAGTCCCAGCACTAAGGAGTTTCCTGGAATTATCCTTTCCTGTGCCAAAGTCATATATAAAATCAACACACTTGTTCCCCCTGTAGTTATTGATATGAGTGCTTTTGCTCAATCAGTGCTGTTAAAGTGTCACAGCTCTGCATAGTTGAGACATTGGAACTGTGAGAGAAGACATGGTGGGCAGAGCAGCTGCTTCCTGAACCCAGTGCTCATCAGCACAAGATTAAGATTATGTCACTCACTGCTCATGCCCCTCCTCCTCAGCATCATTGCATAAGATGGCTTAATAATATTCAGCATTGAAACCGCCAAACCAGCTCCATTTTCTGGTGAATGTCTGGATGAAGCTTTTCATTGTATTGTACAAATGTGCAAACGGTATACTAATGTAGCCAAGGGGAGCCTTTTCCGTTGTCTGTTTTGACCGATGATGACAATATTCACTAGGGTTAACTGGAAAAGAAGCTTGGAATGACAGTTCTGGGAAAGCGAAATTGACCTCTGTTGAGGAATTGAAGATTTTGACAGAGAAAAGTGAAAAACATTTTCAGTATGAAATTTGCAAGAGACATGAACACAAATCTTAAAAATAACTGAAACAAAGATTTTGAACTGGAAAAAAACTAATGAAAACATCAGAAAAATGAATTAACAGGCACAAAACATTTCGGAAACACGTACACACACATGCACGCTGGTGCACACACACACACACACGCACGCACACACACACACACACACACTCAGCTCCGTCAGCCTAATTAGTGGTGACGGCCTGCCCTGCCTAATCCTGGACACACGCTGACGTGTGCCTCTCTTCCTCTCTCTCCCCCCCAGTGTGGGCAGCAGGGCCTTTGTGTTCAGCGAGGACCTGCCTCTGAGTCCGCGACACGAACAGGCCAAGCGTCTACTGGAGAGAGCGCGCATGAAGGCCCGGTCCTACCCTCTCAAAGCCGACCACACCATCCTGCCCGTCCAGAGGGACAACCCGTAAGTTACCTCCGCCCCGTCCGCTTGCGCTCCCCTCCGCCTGGCTCTCTGTTCGAGCACCGGGCCGCTCTGTTGTTTACTGAGAGAGCTTAGGGCCACCCGACACCTGGCCCGCCCTCGCCAGCCCTAACCGCATTGAAAACAACAAAATTCTCAGCTGCTTCCATCAATCTCAGTTCAGCAGTCTGCGTCACCTCTTGTTCAGCTTGTTTCTGCAGGAGCGCAGGGCTTGTGAATCCCTTGTGTGTGTGATAGCTGTTTTGTGTTGGGCTTGTTCAACTCGGTCGGAGTTGAAGTGCCGTGAGAGGGTCATTGTTTCGCGTGGTGTGAAGACGGGCTGAAGCAGGCGCAGGCTCAGTTTGGGGGGTTACTGAGTGGTTACTTCAAAGCCGTTGTGTGTTTTAACAATGGAAAGGAGCAGAGGGAATTGAAGAGCGGTAGCTCCACTGTTGGGGGGGCTCTTTTTTTCTTTAGTGGCGGCGTTCAGCTGCAACAGGTACTGCACGCTCTCATACATATGAAGCATGTTTGTGTTCGTGTATTTTCTGTCTCACTATTCATGTGCTACCATTTCCATTTCAATTGAAACATGTTGGACGTCCATCACTCTGATATTCTGAATGTTCTTGGGTCCTTTATTTTGATTGCAGAAATTTTTAATGCACAGATGACTGTAGTAATAGGAATGGTGGTATTGATGTAAAGAGCAGAAAAGTATATATCAATGAATTACATTCTTATTATTGAATATACAAGTAGATTGTGTGTTTTTCCCCTTTCCTCATTGTGCTAGATCATAGCCAAGCAATTGGGACCAATGGAGACAGTGAGGCTGCTCTGGAGGCTCTCCTGTCCGCTCTATTTCTGCTGTGGGCATTATGCAAGCAAGCTGGAATTATGCAACAAATACGCAACGGCGTTGTTCACAATCACAATATCATCTCCGGCCTTTGATTAGTGCCTCTTGCAGATTCAGGGCAGTGCAGAAAGGATATTCTCCTGAGCCAGCTGTGTCTTCATGTGATGAAGTTTTACTGAAGATTATGGTTATTCTAAAGGGATATTTGAGTTCCCCACCCAGCTGAAGTTGAATGCAATAAATAATGATCCTAGCTATGATAAGAACTATCATTCTCAAAATCCCCACATGACCTGCTTTTCTTTGTGGTAATTTTCTTTGTGTTTATTATATAGTAGCATAAAATGTGAGTATGTATTACATGTGTGTGTGTGTGTGTGTGTGTATATATATATATATATATATATTTTTTTTTTTTTTGCTCTAATGTAATGCGTAAAGAGTCTTATTTGGTTTCCTGCCTCAGCGCACCTGTCAGGTCCTGCAGCTGTTCCGTGTGCTCCCCCCCCGGGGCCGAGGCACATTAGCAGGAGCTTCCCCAGGGAGCTCCACATGGGTGTTAAATCAGCACCACCACGCTTCCACCACATTTAACCCCGTATTTACATGACCGCTTCCCATTCCTCATTACAGTCATATTTCCAAAGCTGCTTCATCTGATGGTATATACCAGAACAGTCATTGTATCCTTTTTCTGTCTACAGTCACTGTTCTCTGTCTGCAAAATTGTTGTACTAGTGGCTACACTACAATTAAGTAAATTAAATTAAAATTCACATTAAGTAATCTTTATACATTAGATGAATGTGAAGTGATTTATCTGGAGTGGCACAGAAAAACTACCTACCTCTTCAACTGTACCTTTAGCTGTGAATCCATTCATAGTTTAGTCATATATGTGAATATAGATTTTTTTTAAAAGGAATAATTTCATAAAAAGATTGTTCTAGCTGTATTGTTAGACATTTAAAATGATCATATACATCTCTCCTTGATGGATACATTATTTCCTATCAATATATAAATACCTGTTGTAGCATTTGACTTTTAAATGTGTGAGTGATATCTCACAAAACTGCAACGTTATTTTATGTGTTTATATTGTATGAAATTTATTTATATTTATATAATGTAGTGTTATTTATGTTTGGATTATTGACTTAATTGTCCTGAGGAGCCAAAAATTACTTTCAGATCACTTGCCACAGCAGGCATGCACTGGAATTGAGAATTTGGAGAAGTCTGCTGGTCTAATTATGTCCCTTCCCTCGAGCAGAAAAAGAGCATGTGAGGAATGCAGAGGCCTTGGGTAGGCAGGAGCCAGCCCGCAGCAGAGCGAAGAATTCCGCAGCCTTAACCCAGCCCTCTGTGTCCGCGGGACGAGACGAAGAGCCCTGCTGTAACCTATGCTGGTGCTTGTGTTTGTCTGCCACAGGGAGGCGCTGTCCAGGGCTGCCGCGGCGCCGCTGCGCAAGGCCCCTCTCCCGGGCAAGGAGGGCGCGGCCGCCGCGTCCGGCAACCTGAGCGACTCGTCGAGCGGCGACTCCGTCTGCGGGCCCCGCCGCCGCCACGGCCAGTCGCCCACGCGCGTGCGCTTCGAGGACGAGTCGGAGAAGGACGCGGAGGTGCGCTACCTGGAGCGGCTGAGGCAGCGGCGGCGGGCGGGGAGAGGACGCAGGGCGTCCTGGTGTCCAAGCCGAGCCTCTCGGCCTACGTCAATGGCAAGAAGGAGGGCGAGACGGGCGCGGCGGGCACAGCGGGGGAGGCAGGGCACGCTCCGGATGGGGCCCCCCAGTGGAGCAAGAAGACCAGGAGGACCCAGGAATGCGGCGTGGCCAATGGCGGCAGCCACAACAAGGCCACAGGACAGGAAGCAGTAAGCAGGAAGTGCAACTCCTGCGGGACTTTCCTGGAGGGCGGCAACGCCCCCCACCTCAACTCCAACGCAAACTGTCAGCCCCCTCAGACGGCTTCGGCCGACTGGGAGTCTCAAGGGAAGCTGATTCCTTGTTGGGTCACCCCCGCCCATCCCAGCCGCACAGTGCGCACAGAAAGAATCAAAGAGACCTACATCGGGGAGGTTGTTCCCACTGAAGACCCAGACTCCAGTGTAGCTCATTGTGGCTTGGCTGGGGAAACAGAGAACGGTAGTTCAGGGGAGAGAGCATCAACTTTAGGGAAGCTAAAAAGGAAGAGTAGGAAGGGGGATGGGAGGCAAGAGGTGGGGCTTAGTCCGTACGCGCGGACAGTGGCAGGCAGTGGTTACCACAGTGTGTCAGCACTACAAGAGACTTCACCCTGCAGGCCGGACCCTAACGGGGCGGAGCTGGGCTTATCTCACGGGGGAGCGGTGCTGCCGCCCAACCCTTACGCCACAGAACAGTCGGGCCACCGGCCTGCTTCCCCGCCCAGAGACGGAACTCCAGCGCCCCCTCTCGTCGAACCTTCAGGCCATCACCAAATCAAGGATGCTCCCTCCGGTTCCTCCAACCCGCTGCCCAAGAAATCCGCTCTGAAGTCCGGGCCCAAGAACCGGCCCAGCGGCCAGCGGGTGGTGAAGCTGATGCCTTCCCCGCAGTACCGCCTCATACACCTGGACACCCTGGAGGACGCGTGCGTCCTGGAGCCCGGCGGCGGGGCGCTGGAGCCGCCCCGCGACCCGGACGCCCTGCGGCAGTGCCTGGAGGAGCAGCTGTGCGCCGTTCTGAGCTACGACGAGGACAGCCCCTCCCTGATGAAGCCCTGCCCCCTGGGGCTGTCCGCCGGCGCCTGCCCCGCCCCGTGCATCAGGCCCTCCTCCCTCAAGTACTCTGCAGCCAGAGCGGCGGACCACGCAGCCGGGGATCCCTGGGATGCTGCATCCACGGAGCCAGGTCTGCAAGAATGGACACATGCATGCGCACACCATCTCTGCACAACACACACAATCACCTCACCTTCACTGAATTATATTATATTGAATTATAGTGACATAATTATGTCAACATAATTAAATGTATAATTCTATATGATATATAATGATGATATATAATATGTCATTCCATATAATATATAATTAAATATATATATGCTGAATTATACTAACATAGCTATGTCAGTAATAACCTCCAAAATGATCTTTACAGAGAAAGAGCATGAAATGTCCATTTGCACTGATGCTCTCTCAGACATGCTTTGAATGTGGAGTTTTAGGGAGATCTACACTAGAGGCTTTGTGGTACCATATTCAGACCAGAGACCTTATGTGCTCTCGTGTCTTATTCACCTCCTCTCTCACCTGTAGCTGGAAGGCTTAGGACTGCAGTCTTTAATGTGAAGGTCGGCCAGCTTTGACCTTTTGACCAGTGGGGTTACAGTTGTCATCTCCTGATTTAATCCTTTTTTAAGAGTAATTCCACTAAGCTCAGAGTGTGGAGTTACTGAAGCGGTGAAGACTGAAATAGTCGTGTTGAACTCTGAGGTTTCTCCTGTAACATTAGAGAGCAGACACAGGGTTTCACTCTCCTCTTGTGTCCTAGTACTGGGTGTTGGAATCCGTGAATACAAATTAAAATTTGATCACATTGCTGGCAGTGCAGTTCTTTTGCAGTATCATAAACAGAAATTTACACCCATCTGCGGTGAAGCAAGGATGTTATGTTGGAGTGTAGTTGTGTAGTTTGCACCGTGTGTATCTGGTTTTCGGTGCCCTTGAACCATGTCTGTTGCGTGTAAGCGTTATTGGACTGGAGCAGGGTCAGCACAGATGAAAGGCAGTGAATGGGTTTGTGCTTTAGCTGGTGGCAGCAGCGGTGGGACAGGCTGAATGAGTCAGTGAGGTGTCAGCTCTGTCACTGTCTCTGTGGGGGTGGCATGACGTGGTCATGCTCACGAGAGAAGTGTCTGTCAGCAGATCCTCTCAGTCCCCGTTCTGATGAGCCCAGAGAGGCCTGATGATTTCATTGGGACTTTCTGGTTAATTAGGGCTGTGAATCCTCTGGTGGCTCCTGGCGTACCATTCTCCTCCCTCCATCTCTGGCATAAACAAGGCATAAACAAAGAACAGACACAGTCACTTGAGTGTTTTTCTTCTTACAAATAGATAAACAGATTAAACTGTATGTGCTTTCTCTCTCGCTCTCTTTCTCACACACACACACACACACACACACACACACACACACACACACACACACACACCTCCCTCTCCCTTTTCCCTTTCACGCTTACATAAGCTTAATTTGTATCTGTTAAGCCGCAAACTCTCAAGCATTTATCTGTCTCCTCCCCTCTCCTCAGCTGTGGGTCAGTACCACCAGGTCAATGGAGAGCTATGCCATGACCCGGTCAGCACGTGCTCGGTCCCTGCCCCTCGCTGCGCGGGTGACGGCCGAATCAGGGGTCCTCTGAGGGCAGAGCACCTGAGGGAGGACAGCCCTGAGCCGGGACAGTGAGTACCCACACTGCACCTCTCGCCCGCTGGCCAAATCACTCGCCACAGCAGCAGTAATGAGGATGAGTCTCACCAGGGAACTATAACAAATGAAAAACCTGGTAGTAGGTTGGTTATTCACTTTGCAGTGTTTTCTAGCCTTAATATACAGCAGACTGGATCTTTCATTACATTACATTCATTTAGCAGACACTCTTATCCAGAGCAACTTCCAGCACAAGAGAACAGAAGTGTGTCCATTCAATTGAATGAGAAATAGCTCCAGAGAACAACACTCCCACACCAATGAGTGTGAGCATAACACTATTGAAGCCCTACCCCTTCTTTCCCCAAGGTTTTAAGATCAATCAAGGTCAATATCCATTTGCTGGCTCACCAGAAATATTTCTGATTTCATTCTGTGGTTTCTGAGAAGCAGGATGCCTAACAGTGGTGGTTTGGAAATCAACACACTGTCATTAAACAAAAGTATTTTCCCAAGACACCAGCACAGACTCCCCCACCAGTCCCACATAGTTCCAATTCTAACTCAACACTGCCCTCAGCTGGCTGTAAACCGCAAGTGCATGCTTCATTCTATATCCTGGACTTGTGCTGTGTTCCCTTGCCCAGTGGCCCGGAACCTCACAAAAGAGTGGTGTTTGAGGGCATAGACCAGCGGGAGGGCAGGCCGAAGCTGTCGCTGCGCCGCTTCTTCTCTGCCATCGGACTCAACAGCGTGGGCAAGCAGACCCAGGGCCGCTCCAGCAGCATGGAGCAGCTCAGCTTCTCCCCCAAGCACGGCTCGGCCTCCCCCAGCCCCACACACCGGCACTGCGGCCAGCTGAAGAAGGCCCCCTCGCTGCAGTCATTACGCATGGTAACGGCCTCTGAAAACGCATCCACAAAATGTGCGCTGTTTACTTATTCCCTATATTGATTCGGCAAATATTTTCCCAAACGTGCAGTACCAAAATCTCACACCTGAGTAAGATGTGTGTAAAATGTATTCAAAGGCATTTTGATGTAAAGACTTATGTTTAAACGCTTGAAATTTGTTTCTTAGACAAATATAAATGGTGAAGTTGATGTCCATGCATGAATTTCTTTCCAAAAAATGTTAAATCTTAAAATATTTTTGGCTACTTTGAAGAATCTAAAATATGACAGTTTGGATTTGTTAACACTCTTTGGTTACTGGATAATTTTGTGTTATTTCATAGTTTTGAATACTATTATTCTAAAATGTGAAAAATAGTGAATGTAAAGAAAACCTTTATATGAGTAGGTGCGTCCAAACTTTTGACTAGTACTGTATACTTATGTTGTGTACATCATATAATATTGATGTGTATGTATTTGCAAGCGTAAATAACTAAAGGATTTCAAAGCACTTGTTGCAATGTTAAAAAAATGTTGAGGTTTTATTGCTAGACAGAAGGATACTAAGTAAACAGGGTCTAAGCAAAGCAAATGTGAGTTACAGAAGAGGGGAAACTGGAACACAAAGTAGATTGTGGTGAGATCAGCACTACTGCAGCAGTAGTATATACATACTGTCAGCCTCCATTCTTCCTATGAAACTGAATGCCAGAGAATTATGGATTGTCCTTGTCGTGTTGCTGCCAGGCATCAGGAATAGATCATGCATTTTGACATGTATTAAAAGTGTTTTGTTGAAATACATATTAGGTTACTGGGCAGACAGTAACAGCACTTGTTTCAAATGCCAGGTTCTGTGGGTACTGTGACTGGGAGCCCACATTATTGGAAAAAAAACTGCCTTTGTTCCATTGGGGATAGGGGTGATTAGGTCAGCCAGGTCGCTCATCTCTCGGCACCCTGGGACTCACCTACGGAGTGCTCATATAGGGTCAGGAGGACGTTCTTATCCTCTGACAGCATTTGCCTCCTTTGGCACTGTGGGATTTGTAGTGTGGAAAATGGTCACAGTGAGAATGTGTGTGCATTGGAGGACTGCATACACCTAGCCCTGCTCTCTCGAGTGGTTTCAGTGGTTCTGATGGTGTCAAGCTTAAATGCATAATTAGCGACTACTAAACTGGTTTGAAAAGTGCAAAACCAAAAACCATATATAAAGTTACCTCTTCATTATGGAAGGTGAAGAAATTGCATTTGATCTTTAGGTTGGGGGAACTGGAACGTTTGGGAACGACCTGAGGTCTGATTTCTGCTATTTCATTTTTCATTCACCACCAGGGGTCTCCATTTGCGCAGCTGCGGAAGGCATCATCAGTACAGAGCCTGCAGGTCCCCAAGAGGAAGGGAGACCGTTCCAGCGCGTACATGCCAGGAGAGCAGCCCTGCAGCCCAGCACAGAGGTACACAGTGTAACAGCATGCGCTGTTAAAGAGGACGCTGGGGCACTTGAGGCCACGATGAGCCCTGAGCTGGGCTTAAAGACCCATTTTCAGACAAGGTCGCCTGTTAAACAAATGGTGCTGTTTCAGATCAGTGATGATCAGGGTCTGTGAAATACCTCTTTGTGTATCTACCAGAAAGCATCAGTCACTCATGTGTCATCCAAAAGAACCACCTGTGTTTGTTTTTCCTCCACTATTAGACACCATTGCAGAAGGGTCATCCAGCAGCCTGCAAAGCAAAGCCAATACCTCCAAAGCCAATAAGACTTTTCCATTGAAATCCCATGCAGAGTGAATTGTGCACTAAAGCAGGCTAAATAATTACCCTGTCAGTTATCTATTAGAATTTACCTTTCTATGCTTTTTTACGATATCCATCATAACTGTCAGCTGCACTTACAGGGGAAATACGTTATATTATTTATATTATATAAATACTTAACTACTAAATTTTGAATGGCTGTGAGTTGGGCCGGAGCTGTTACCCTCTACTTTTCTGGGGGCAGAGAGGGTTTTGCCCAAGTGGAGGGTCTCCTCTGATAAGTAAATGTCTGTAGCTTTGATTTTAAACAATATTACATTATACTTTTGTCATTTAGCAGATGCTCTTATCCAGAGTGACTTACATAGGTTGCGTTTTTACCCATTTATACGGCTGGGTATGTACTGAGGCAATTCTGGGATCTATCTGCAAGTATCTTGCACAAGGGTAAAACAGCAGTGCCCCAGCAGGTAATCGAACCAACAACCTTTTGGTTACAAGTCCTGTTCCTTACCACTATGCCACACTGCCTCCCCAATATGACTGTAGTGTGCCAAATTTAAAAGGATATTTTCCTGTAGCCTTTTTCAATTAGCATCAGAGAGCAGCAGACAGCTTGATTTCCACTGCCTGTCCTATGTGAACCCATAAGGAGATCCTGGAAGGCCTGGAGTCTGAGCTGAGCCAGAGTCTGGGCCAGTTGCTGTAATTAGACACTGGGAGGAGGTGCTCCCATCTTGCGAGCTGGATGAGTCAAAGACCATGAACTTGGGCTGTTAGTAATTAGTGATATGTTTGTTTGTGGTGTATCATGATAGTGTGTTTGGTTAGGTACTTTTCCAATGACTCTGTGTATCACCTGCCCAGCAGTGGCCGTGTTAAATTTAAGAACTTGATGCTTAAGGTGGAGCCAGAGGCCGTGTTGTATATCAGCTATGCTGCAACAGGTCATACTGTAAGAACAGACCTTTAACAAATTTCAATCTGCAAACTCATGTTAACACATATAGCATGTTTAGCGTAACTTTTGGGGAAAAGCATACATTTCAAATATAAGCAAGCAATGTGCAATAATGTAAGTCTCCAGGCAGGTGGCTGATCATTCCACCTTAATTGTGCCATCAGTACACAGCTGGAACTCAACAGGGGGATTACAAGAGTCAATACCTACATTTGCTGGTACAAGAGGAGGATTTTTTTGTTTGTGTGGAATAAAACCAAACAGACAAAACTGGTAAAGCGAGCAAGGGAAATGAGACCAAGTGAAAGGGAAACTGGATGCCTTTCATCGTTTGGAGAGATGAAAGTAGATAATCGGGCAGCGATACACTGAAATGATAATGCGTCTAGGAGCGTAGAAGCTATCAGCTTCACGGAAGTGATTTTGCAACAAAAGTAGCTGAAGACAAATGGGTTCCCTTCTAAACCAAGGCAGGCCCGCCGGAGTCAGAACCTCACATTCCTGAATGCTGGCGCCACAGGATTCTCCACTCTGAAGGTCTAGTCTAGGGTGGTATGCCAGGAAAAGGAATGTAATGTGAAAGATATGCTCGTCTCAAAGAAATGTCCCTTCACTGAGCTGCTCTTAAGACAGCTCCACAAAATGAAACCACAGAATAAATCTTCCAAATAACATCTGTGGAGGTGTGATCGATTGAAATGCCACAATATGAAATGAACACATAATTCCTACCAACTCCACAGTGTGGGAGATCACTAAATTAGAACCACAGGGGAAAATATTTTATGGAGATGTTTTTGGCCATTGGGTGTTTTCAGCCATTGGGTGTATTAAAATTAGAATTTTGATAATATAAACATACATTGTAAATATGATTGCTACTATTGATCGTAATGTTGTAATTCTTAATGTCTGACTTGTGTGACAGTATCACCTCCAATGCGGCGTTTATGAATGAAGTGTATCCTCAATCATAAGCTGTCAAATGGGCAGCAGGGGGCGGGATTTTGGCAGCAGCTCAGGTATTCCCTGTATGTGTAGACAGCTGGTGCGTTGCGCAACACTATAATATTTTCCATTCACACCATTCACGGGGGCGTTTGCAGCCGCCTGGAAGATAAAAATAGAACACTCCAAAGAAAGGAGCCGAACGACGAGGCCCCGGCGTCACAGGGTGGAAAGATGGCTTCAGTAACTGTGTGTTGACACTCTACACTGAACGTGTGAGGTTGATGGTTCACAAGCAAGGGTGACTCTACCAGCAGTGACACGAGAGCTGAAACGGTCAAGGAGTCCAAAGAGGAAATTCCACACACTCTTGATTCCACACGCGAGGCTTACATCACATTCCTTGAGAGCCACTGAGAAACTTGATAGCGACATGACAAGGACGGTCTATAAATGGCTTGCGCTCAGTCTCACAAGAGAGAGAGGGGGGGGGTGGGGAGACACAATGTCTTGTAAGGTACTGATTTGGGCATGATCTGGTTACCTCTTTCTCCTCTTCTGTGCCTCGCTTAGATTTTGTTTACATTACATTACTGTTATTTAGGAGACGCTCTTATCCAGAGTGACCTACATAGGTTACCATTTGTACATGTTATCCATTTATACAGCTGGATATTTACAGACACAATTCTGGGTTAAGTACCTTGCTCAAGGGTACAACAGCACTGCCCCAGCAGGGAATTGAACCAGCAAGCTTTTGGCTATGAGCCCCGTTCTTTACCGCTATGCCACACGACTGCCCATTTCCAGAAAATTTGTAGATGCCTAATCAATATACTTGTAAATACCAGTGTGTTTATTGTGGTCATGTTTTCCCTCAGTTCAGTATATACCTGTCTAACATTGTCTCTGTAATTCTGTCTACGTATTGTTGAACATATCTCTTTGTCTTTCTCAACGTGGATTCGTGACCATATTTTTGATCCTGACCCTGTGACCCTCTCCTTGTTTCTCCAGCAGGGGTCTCCAGAGAGCTCTGAGTGTGGAGGATGTGAGCAGCCCCAGCGCTGTGCGCTCTGTGGGGCGAGTTGCCCAGGCCTTCCCCGATGGGACTCTACTGCTGGAGCTCAGGAGGCCCCCCAACGGGCCCTTTGGGTTCCTTATTTCCCGGGGGAAAGGTCGACCAGACTCAGGTATGAGAAAATGAAGGGACGTGATTAATGCCTTGATTTTACCAGGTCTCTTAAGCATTATTACGTTTAATAAGGAGACCCGCTCAGTTGCTCTTTTACATTACATTACGTTATCAGCATTTAACAGACACTCTTATCCAGAGTGACTTACATAGGTTATAGTTTTTGCATGTTATCCATTTATACAGCTGGATATTTACTGCGGCATCTGTGGGTTAAGTACCTTGCTTGAGGGTACAGCAGCAGTGCCCCAGCAGGGAATAGAACCAGCAACGTTTTGGTTACAAGGCCTGCTACTTACCACCATGCTGCACTGCCACCCCGCTTGCTCTTGCTTCTGTCCTTTTGATATTAACTTGCACAGATGAGGTGGAGCTCCGCAGTAGCGTTCTCGCCGTGTGATGTGTAACCGCTCTCACTGTTCTCCGCGTTGCAGGCGTGTACGTGGAGGAGATGGGTGACAGAAGCACGCAGAAGCTGTACGCCGGGCTCCTGGGGATCGGGGACGAGATCCTGGAGGTGAACGGCGAAAAGGTCGCCGGCCTGACCCTGGACCAAGTGACCCGGCTCATGACGCAGGACTGCACCGCCTCCATCCGTGTGCTCAGACACCGGCGGGCGCTGCGCTAAGCGAGACCGCCACCAACGCGCAGAGCATCGAGCAGAGTGTGACCGGGGGGGGACAAACGACGGGAGGAATTCACGGGTGCGACTGCCACAGCTGACTCGTAGTGTGCAATAGGAAGACCCCCGCACCCTGTTAAAACCGCGACTTCACGCGGTCGTTTACGGAGCCTCTCACAAGGACAGTCGAGAGAACAAACCAGCAGATGAAAAACCGCTTCTTTCCTCTTTCTTCCTTCAGCTCTGAGCCACAGCAGGATTTCTTGAGGAGAGTGCTGCATTTATATGTGTGTCAGAAGGGAATTGGTCACATTTTAAATTAGATTTCAAATTCAAAAATGTCAACCCTAACCCGCTGTTTTACATCAGAGCTTGAAATGTGACCAGTAGTGCATAAAAGATGTGCTCTGAAAGACTCCTAATCAACACTACACTGAGTTTCCAGTGCCATTGCCTATCCTCAAACAGCACAAGACTGTCTACAGTCATTCTCTAGGCATCATAGCTGGCCTCATACCTCATATAGATTGTTTCTTCTGTTAAGACTCTATACAGATTTACTAGGATCTGCTCTGTTCAATAAAAGCTTCTTCTTACAGTGGAAACCATGATTACCAAATGGCTACAGCAGTGAAAAAAGGAATAAAAAATGTAGGAACAGTAATGAACAGAATTGTCTCAGCACAAATGTGGAACAAACTAAACATGATTTAGTTCAAACAAACCTCTCAGAAATGAAATGGTTTTACTAAATTTACATTAACACAAAAAAATCCACATCAGTCTTCACAGTAGGAAGGATGCAAATGAGGAGATCCTGGAGGAGATGTTCTTCATTTTTACTTAACCAGCTTTGTAAAGTCCAATCTTCAACTCATCTCAGACTAAATCTGGGATATTCGCTAAACCTGTAAGACGATAAAATGCCACGGTGGATTATAGACAGCAGATGAAGCCAGAACTTTTTTCATGTAATGAAATGAAATGTGTAACGCTGTCCATGTAGCCCAGCTAGAGGCTTCACTGCTCATTCTGAGCTTTCAGCTACTGACATATTTGAGTTGAAATAAGTCTTTTTACACTCTGCATAAGCTGCCAAAGGACCTGGAGTTTGTTCAGCTGTCCTGAAGAGTACAACCAAATGGTGGTAAAAAAAAAAACACCAGAGGAGTTCTCACAAGGGATTGGATTTATACACGTACAATAGCAGGGTTTTATTGGCGTATGACAGACCATTGGAAATATATTCAAATGTATTGTTCTAATGTAGTAGAAGACTCAAGGATTTTATTTTCCTTCAGCTGAGTTAGTTTTAGCACAGCATAGATTACCACTCCTTGAAGTTTGATGTATTTGTTATAAAAAAAAACATTTTTACGCCCCTTTGTTTAAAAATGAACAGAACATTCCCTAATTGAGTGCTTACTGTTTCTCACATGGTTTTTCACAGTAAAATTGGAGTAAAAATGCAGCTACATGTACTAGTCATCAATGTTCCATGAAACAAAGCTGTCTGTAAATGCACAGCATTCTGATCAAAGATTACACTTATTGTGCTAATGCAATTTTTATCATCTTAAAGGAGGGTCATAAATTGGAAATTTGTGGACTTAAAACTGTAAATGTTTACAGGTTGAGAGCCCTGAAGAATGTAGTGCTATCAGAATCAACTGGCTTTTTTTCTACTGTTTGTGGATCAAAATATGGGTCTTTACAGGGCTATTTGCCTCTGGAGTCTGCCCAGAAAACATTAAGTTTGTATGTATATTTATAAATATGCAGTCTGGTAAACTGGATCAAGTTCCAAAGGGATCAGGAAAGTAATCTTTTTGGAGGCAAAATTAGAAATCCCTCGCTTTTGTGTCATCAGCTCTTACCAGTTTGTCTCTTGCTCTTTGCTGACCTCCGATGATGTCACTCTGCGTGTATTCTGCTGTCCCTCCTGTCTGTATTTGACCTGGCAAAAGTGGCAGAGCTGCATTATTTTAATTGCTGTTCATGACTTATTTACCTCAAAGACAGAACACGGACAGAACACATGCAACACAAAGAATGAATGCCAAACTGTTACACTGCTATAATCCATCGAACATTTAAAGCTATAGTTTAAGACTTTAAATAGTATCAGGAGACAAATAGGTAAAAAAAATAGTTTACATGGTGATTTGAAATACACAGATTTGGAAATGTATTGTGTGCTGTTTTGACATTTCAGTATTTATGACATAATAAAACCAGCAAGTGAATGAGTGTGACCATCCAGGCATTGATAATGAGGGTGCCATTTCACACCTGTCATGACATCAGTATTAAAGTATACAAGAAAGTTAAAAAAAAATAGATTTCCTGGTCACTCAATCCATTCATTTTATTTTTATTTATATTGACAGTACAAGTCAAATAAAAGATTTGAACATGCGGTTGTGTCTGCTAGGTTTGATTGCAGTGGTTTGCTTTGTCCTAAAGCTCCTGACTATTGAGATGGCAACAGTGGATACTGCCTGCATCTGCACAGTATTGCTTCATAACAGTTGTGTGGGGTCTGACACAGAATATCCACATCCTACAGATCACACATTTACTGAGAGTAGGTGGTGGGCTGCTCAGTAAAAAAACCCTTTTGAATTGCTGCTCCTCTAAGCATCCATGGAATCTCATTGCCACTTTTAACCTGAAAACAGGTCAGGGGAATGAATCAGCTGGGCTGGTGTACATGGCCTCTGTCCCTTTAAGGAGAGGAAAATGTATGGGGGGGGTATGGAAGGACACAGCGGAGACGAGTGAGAGGAGAGGAGGTGACAGATGTGGGAAGGGCCCCAGGGTCTCAGGTGGCCTGGCAACCCAGCGAGGGAAGCTGACGTGGGGGAAGGGGTGAATGATCGATACCACATCCCCAACCTCCCCTCTCAGCAGTTGGGGGTGGGCCAACATAGATCAAAACACACACACGCGCACACACTCTCACAGAGCTGTTAAGAACATAGAGTAAAACTGAAAATGACAGAAAATGGCTGTCATTTTTTTATCTTCTTCACATTGTGGTTGTGATGATCCTTTGGTTTGAAATTTTTTTTTCAAGAACATCATAACTTTCCACTGTGGTTTCCGGTTGCGGGGGACTTGCTTAAAGCAATATCACTTTCAGCCTCCATTTCCTCAGATGTGCGTAATTGATGTGGGCGATGTGAGAGACGAGGCCACACAGACACAGGTGCAGTAATCTGCATTTGTGAGAGGCTGCTAATTCATCCAGTGTGAAAATGGAGGTGGCTGGCCACCAACGAGCAGTGCAGTGTGCATCAACATCTGCATCGGGACACGTCTGTGGAAAATGTAACATCAGAGCTGAAGTGAAAGCCACTTTTCTTCCGGCTTACAAAATTAGCATAATGGAAGGATCACATACATTTCTGAGCAAGTGAAACTGAAAACAACAATCTTAGCTGTGCTTACAATGGAAAGCTGTTTTTTGTTTTTAATCTGAGGGGTATGAAGGGGGTCTGACACGTGGGCAGTCAGGCAGTTCAGATTTGGGGTATAACCCATCTCTCCTGGATCTCCCTGGAGTGGTCTGCTGAATAAAAGCAAACTGTATACCTGTACAAAAGCTGTGTATGAAGATGGGAGCAAGGAGTTGCTGCTTACATGACTATGGATTATTTTGTTCATTTTACAGAGTATGAGGATAACGTGAAGAAGACAGAGATATGAGTGGCGAATGATATTTAATGATAAATGCTTCCACTTAGCCACCTTAGCTGTAGGTCAGCTATACCTGAGGCAAGCAGGATGCATTTCCATAGTGTATTAACCTTGGCTGACAGCGTGTTGGCCAACCCCAGGTATGATAATAGGTTGGCTTGGAGCCCAGGAACATCAAGTGGAGGTGGACATATTTATCCTGTATAAAATACTATAGGCCAGAAGGTCTCCAGTACTTACTCCTAGCTGGTTAGCACATATCATGGATAGCTCACATTATAAAGTAACCATTTTACAGAGCTGTACACCAGACCAGTACGTAATCTGTGTCATTCGCTGTGATGTATGTGTTCTCATCCGCTCTTGGGGTCTCTGAAAGAGCTGTCTTTTTATACACTTCTTGGTTTGCATAGGTTTTCGTTTTTTGGACAGTAATGAAATCAAAGTGTTTTAACTCAAACAGTTTTCATGATACTAAAATATTTTAACTATTTGTTATATTTGTCAAATGAGTATTTACATTACACGTGGATCAAAGGCGGTCTGATATCATTTCTGGTTCAGCACTGTCGATAGTATTTTTGAAATCCTCTGCACTTGTTCCTGTCCATTTGTAGCTGGCTCCCCGGGGGTGGCAGTGTCATTTTTTTCAGGAGAGTGGATGTGTGCTGTAGGCTATATTGATCTTAATGGGTATATAATGATTTGGCTGTGGTAAGGGAGTGGGGTCACCTGACTATAAATGCATTTATGGTCAGCACAGTGTACAGCACTGCTGCCTAATACTGGCTTGGAGATTCATCTCAGCAGATCTCTTCCCTTTTCTCTGTCCATCTCACCACTTCCCCTTTTCCATATGTGCTCAGGCCCTGCATTGCAATGCTAATGAACCCAGCTGTCTGAGGCAGCTTGTCGCGGCCCCGCACCCTCATCCCCATGGGGGCGTGTGCTCAGCTGTCCTTTCTGTCTTTCTCTTTGTGGATAAAAAGGCCGAGCTGGAAACCTGCAGCCTGCACCTGCTGCCTGCCGGAGCCCCCTTCCCCCCCACACAACACATCCTTCAGTAATGAGCCCACTCTAGCCCTTACGCTCAGACACACCACACCCACTTCCCTAAAATCTCCCTATCAGACCTATCTCTCCTCCGCTGTGAGGGAGGGGTAAGTCCATCACCCACGTTAGGGTGAAGCTCAAGTCTTGTTATCATGATGTAAATGATGGCACCGGATAAGTGAGTCTTCAGAAAGAACCTGAAGCCACTACAATCTGACATTCTAAGCTCTGACAGACACTTTGTGAATGTTCATATTATATTATACTGATATAATTGATTTGAGCTTTAGTTTATTAATAATTAATATATTAATAATTTATTGACTGTACAAGATAATCTGAAGTCCTGATATAAAATACTGTCTTAAGTCCTATAAAATGTGCAGGCAACAAAGGACAGTAGATGAAAATTAATAATCCTCTGACAATCAGACACACGCTCAGTTGTGCCTGACTGGAGGACACAGGTGCAGACAACTAATCACCTACAAGCTGGGGTGGTGGGGGTGGGGGTAGGTGGAGAGAGAGCCACCTGTCAAACAGCCGGGGTCTCGGACTGCTCACTGTTCCTGAGAGAGAGACCTTTGGTCCCTGGTGACTAAGTGGGTCAATATTGGGTGTCCTAACACTGTCGCTTCACACCTGGGGTCTCCTGCAGCCACTTCCTCTGCCTCTCCGCTGATGCACACTGGCTATACCTCCTTCTTCATGCATCGTTTTACATCTTATTGGCTTCAGCTCTTTCAAACTGTGATGCTGACAAACGGGCACAGAATTAAGGCAGGCAGACATCTTGATGAAATGAGCCTTTCTGATTTTTTTATTTGTTTTTCACAAGAACTCTTGACCCCGCAGCTCAGTATCATTGCAGTTTCACACTCAAGTTTATGACATGGAGGTCAAAAGGCTGAGGGTCAGAGTTCTTCGGACACAAAGCGGAAATGTTTATGCTCACACACTCCAGCAGCCTGAACACAAGCCAAACAAGAGTAGCAACACATACAGTAGTTTTACACAAATGAATTAGAGCATTCATGTGCCCAGTCTCTGACATCACATTGTCTTCCAATTCATCAGCATCCCATATGAGAGAAGTGATGTGATTGTACAAATCAATGTTTTATTTTTTCCCTTAACATTGCATAATGAAACACCTTAATGCTTTTACAACAGTCTTCGAACCACAGTTAAAGCAGTATTAATCGCTTTTACATTGCATCCTTTTGTCTAACCCCAAAGCCAGCTGGTTATTGTTTTTGCCTTATGGGTTATTGTACACTACTAAATTAAAAGCATAACAAGTTTAAGTTTTAAAATATTTCCCTGTAAAGATACTCTTTCTATCCACACACTACACTGTGCAACAGTGCAACATTCCGTAAACACTCAGACCTATGGAAAAAAAAGAACAATTAAAAACCAAACATAAGCAAACAAATCAACCATAAATGTCAATAACAGGTAAGTGTATTTAAAACATCTTAATGTTAATAAGTACATTTGAATTTACTTGTGAGTTAACTTGTAGTGTTTTTAAGTTTAGGACCCTGACAAACTGTTTTGATTTCTTTTTTTCACACCTGATTCTGAATTAAGTAAACTGTTTCACATCCCTCACAGAGAAAACTTAAGTATTGAGTACAGGTATTTATCACATCTAGGAGGTATCTTCAGTGCATCTCAGAAAACATGTCAGTCTCATATAAAAATGTCTTCTCATGGAGACTTGGTTTTTATGCATCTTAGGCAGGACTGGACTAGTGGGCTACACAGGTGGTCAATTTCATAATTCAAGCAACTACTGTCACACACATTGCATCTGCACCGAGGCTGCACCCATGTTCAGTCACAGTATCACAAACTGCCCATGAGTGATTACAGTATACCTTTCACACTGGTTTAACATCATACACACCACCATGTAGCACCACTCCAAATTAAACTGTGTCAATTTTGCCTGGTGCATGAGGGCAAGAAAGGTCTCGTAAGAAAAGCTGTACATGCTTCAGCCTCCCATCAACCTAAGGCACTGTCTATACAGAGTTCTCTGAACCAAGCTGCTCAGGCTACATGTCACCAGGCCATATTACAAACTCTCATCAGTCCATGTTAAAGCTAAATGTTTCCTCTCGTCAAAAACTGAACCAAATTATTTGGAGTGCCAGAGACTCACTCAAATAACCGCTTACTTTGGAGTGATCTGCTGCGACTAGCAGACACTGTGGAATGCCTGAAATATGGAAGACGTGAACTTGATGAAACTACTCCTACAGCTAATCAAATAAAAGTGGAGATGCGTACACACAGAGCTTAAGCTGTTATCTCTGCTCACCATTCAGGCAAAAATGTTCAATTCAACAAAGGGATTATGACCAGCAATCTTCCCAGGTGAGTCAAAGCTGCAGCACGGTCAAGCAGATGTTGCAGACCACTATCGTCTTACTCTGACGATGAGGCAAATGAGAAGACACAAAACTCAAAAAGCACATCATGACATACGCCTGAACAGTTTTAACATGGAAACAAAGTTCATGATTCCCATCGGTATCCTATGCATGGTGATTGATTACTGGAATTCCTTCAATGCAATCTGCATTTTTTTTTCTTACGTTGGTAATGCTGCAATACATCACAAAATTTGAAAAAACAAGAACAGTGAAAGTTACAGTAAATAATTAACTGTTAGTGTGGTTAGTGATATACCCTCTCAACAGTAGTAATACCGTTCGGTGTCACAGCACTGCTTTGTTCTACATGAGCTGCATCAATATAACAAGCAGCATCCTTCAAAGGCTGCCATTAATATGTACTGAAGGAAAAACAATAAAAGCAATGAAAATATGTGGCAGTGTTTTTCTCGAGTCTAAAATGGAGTTGTGTTTCATACCCCTAAAACAAACACTGACGTTTAAAAAAAAAAAAAAAAAAAAAAAAAACCATTTGCTTAAGTATTCATACTCCTTCTGAGTACAAAGGAAATCAAAGGAAAATGCATTTGCTTGACCCACACCTCTCTGGGACAGTGGTGGATACTGTAGGCAGCCATTAAAAATCTTACAAATAGAGAGGAAAAATTATACAATTAGTTTTTCCAATCATGTGGAAAACTGCACAAGAGCACTAAGAGTGCACAAGTATGATGTGGATTTCATCTCGGCTGACATTACTGCAGTCTAGGGGCTGGGTACAGGAAGTTAGTTTCAATATTTTCGGGATTCAATACTCTGTAGTATAGGGAGTGTATGGTGGAGGGAAAAATAAAAAACTCAGGGGCATAAACCTGCATTGCATGCAGTAGTGCAGTGCTATCTGAAGAAGATGGGGGGGCTAAATCAGTGGGAACTGCTAATTCCCTCCCAAGATCCAAATGACTTGTCCTTCAAAGGCAGTTGAATGAGAGAGAGATAGAGGGAGGGAGCCCGGGGCAGGTGTGGTGGTGGACGGCATTTTCACAGGGCAAAGAACAGGATGAGGACAACAAACAGAATGGCCAGGAGAACACCAATAGCACACCACTGCCGTCGGTCTGCAAAAGAAGAAGAGAAACAGAATGAGACCCCTGCTGCAACTGTGGAATAAAATTATACACAGAAACACTGAGCATTTACCATCACAAGGCAGAGCGCTGTTCTGCCTGTGTTGTGGCGCCAGTTGAAAAAATACTGGTATTTTTGCATTTCCTCTTCTCTGTGTATGAATACATATATTAAGAGCATTGTAAGGAAACCACTGTACAGTAAAAATGTATTCATGTAATATCTACAACAAACCCCCACAAAATAAAACTGACAGGATGTCCTAACAAAAAAGGTCAAGATTTCATCTTATTTCCTGTCACTGTACCAAGCACTTCCCGTGAGGGGCACAGGTCAGGTTTCCTGAGGTTTCAGGACAATGCCTTTTTAGGACGTGCCACGCTGAGAAAGCCACACCTTTCCTTCCTCTCCAGTCAGCGCCCACTGCAGACTGCAGGAAGTCTAGCTCAGAAGCACCTTTCAAAAGGAAGTGCTTGACTGACTTTTCTCTCCCCTCAATACATGCTAATAATCAAAACCACACTTCTATATCCATTCCTTCCCATATTATTAAACATGGCACAGAAATGAGTGGACCTGTATTTTATTTTGATTTTTCTGTTAGTTAAGGTCTGTAAAATTACGCTCTTTTGATGTTTTTGCTGGCATAATTTGAAAAGTCTCCTCTAAATATAGCTGTAGAAGAAAAAAAAGCATTTCAGTGAACACCTTGGATTTAAGCCAATTTACTTCTGCCCCATGAACATTTTTTAATTGCGCCCACCAGTAGGATGAGATATTATATGATATGACCTAATGCAACGAAACATTGTAAGGAGGTGCCCATTCATCCTGTTTTTTTTATGGCACTTTGTGTTATAATATTAACTGATTAATGGATGCCACTGGCTTAAAGCAACGCTGGTCACTGAGCTGCTGCAGACGTTGCTGCACAGCAGGGTTGGGCTGCACTCACCGCTGGTCATGTGGGAGACTTTAGCGAGTTTCTTCATGACATTGTCGAGTCGCGACTGGGTGTTGTCCATCTCATGGGAAAAGTCATCCAGCATCCTACAGATCAAAAGAACACAGCAATCATATCACACGGGCCATCAGACAAGCTGGAAAGAGCCTTAGGGGTTTGTGTACGTAGCAGACAGATCTGCCACATGAAGAGAGCGCACGGCTCATCAGTAAAGTCCCGAGGGTCCGTAAGGTGCTCTGTGAAGCTGATCCTCCTGTCTAGCCAGCTAGTAAAGAGCTTACCGGGGTTTTATGCTAAGTGCACGCCATCCCTCACTGGTTGGTCTTGACTCAAATTGAAATCCAAATCCAGTGAGGGACCAAAGAGGCTGTTCTCTGGTAGTGGCACAGCAGTGCAGCCATGTTTTGGTGTGGCGTAATTTATAATTGCTCACATCAGCATGGAAACCAACAGACACACGGGAAGGCATGAAAGTTGCTTCAAAGCCACAGTTACTTCGGGTAAATAAAATCTGAAATACGTCTCTGCTGAGATGTGGCACCATGTCAGCTGGTTAGTGTGATGGGCTAATGCAAGAAATTATAATATTAGGTAACCTAAATCAATAATGAAATTAATAATTATACTGTTGTTTAAAGCCTTACCAACACCTCTACCTAATTCCAAATCCAGTGAGGGACCAAAGAGGCTGTTCTCTGGTAGTGGCACAGCAGTGCAGCCATGTTTTGGTGTGGCGTAATTTATAATTGCTCACATCAGCATGGAAACCAACAGACACACGGGAAGGCATGAAAGTTGCTTCAAAGCCACAGTTACTTCCGGGTAAATAAAATCTGAAATACGTCTCTGCTGAGATGTGGCACCATGTCAGCTGGTTAGTGTGATGGGCTAAAGCAAGAAATTATAATATTAGGTAACCTAAATCAATAATGAAATTAATAATTATACTGTTGTTTAAAGCCTTACCAACACCTCTACCTAATTCCTCAAACCCACATTAATTCCTTAAATTTTCCAATAGTAGAGTCATTTCTCAAACTTATTTCAATGAGTAGCAAACTCACACGGCTTGCTCATCCAGCTCCTGGCCGATCCTCTGTGACATGTTCTTCAGTACCCCAATGGTGCCAGACACCAACTCCAGCTGCTCATCCTGCTGCTCTGCAATCAACTGACACACACACATACACACACACACACACACACACACACACACACACACACACACACACAGAGTCAGGATTGCATTCATTAAGTACTTACACTTTAATTACATACACTTGGGAGTTGTCCCACTAGTAGCCAATATATACAGACATTCTCACACATGCCCCTTTAGAGAAGTCCAGAGCTTGTAGCACCATGCTGTTTAAAGCAGTTGTGCGTAAACACAGTTCACATTGTGGATCCCACCAATTTGACACAGTTCCAAGCATAGCCTTGGAGCACTGGAAAGTTGGCTTTAGATTATGACAGGAAATGCCTCCCACTGACTTACCTGTGGGTCCCGCATTGTTATAGTGATAACAGCAGCAAGGACAGGAAGTAAATAAAGAGGACTGTGGGATCTTTGTTAGTTGGTGTTCTGTATTGCTGTGCTTAAGTATAAATTCAGCAAAAATGACCCCACAATCAATGGAGTGAATTGGAGAGTTTAAAAAATGAAAAAAAAGGCAATATAGCCATTTGATGTCACAGAAGTGAATTTTAAAAAGACAAAAGTTGTATGAAAATCAATAACACACCCATGCTTGAACACACATGGACAAGCAAATGAGCCACAACATACAGACATTCTGACGTGGAAAGGCCGCTCTCCCACTCTTCAGCCTTACCTGCTGCTGGGACTGCTGCTCCTCGATGAACTGGGAGTTGGCAGTCTGTAGCTCATGGTCCAGCCGGCTGTATTTGTCTGCCCCTGGCTGCCATACTGAACCCTGAGACACACTGTCACCCAGCAAACCCTGAGAAAGCGGGGGCGACGACAAACGGGCATAAGGTTTGCCTTTAGTAACACGTACATGTTGTTACTCAGCTTAATTCTGAAATGTCGCAGATTTGTAAGCCATAGTTCTGCTCCTATACTACAAACACACACTTCAGATGCAGAACCGCAAAATCAGAAGCATCGTTTCCATTGAGGAAAATCAGGTTGGAGCCAATCAAGTCATACAAGACAGTAGTGGGAGGTCTCTCTTTGGCAGTAGTCAGCTGTAGATACTGTAGTCAGCCAACTCTGTGCTGGGCCTGTGGATGCTGCTGACTCTCTACAGCAACATCCCTACAGCCTGAAGCATGGCTTTACTGCACCTCCGTAATATTCACCATGTTGCTTCTTGTTTGCTTTTTTCATGAAGCATGCAAGACTCAAAAGCACCAACTGATGTCCCTATGTTGCCATCTACAGCAGTGTGCTCCAGCTTCAGCAATAAGTAACTGCAGCACATGGTAAATGTGTGCTGAGAATGTTTGCTAAGAGTAAATCTGAACTGCTCCACTAATCTTCCATGTTGGACAACAGACAACACCTGGTCTCTTAAAATGAAGATTATTCGGGTCTACTGCTTCAGTGACAAGCTTCCGTGTTTGTCATGCATTCTACCCACGTGATTTCCCCTAACACCCCCCAAACCGACCACCACAAAAACAAGGACTCATCCATCACCAACCTGTCTGGTTTTCTTCTCTGACATTGCTTGGGCCACTGGATTAGACATGCTGTCTTTCATTTCCTGAGAAGAAAAACATTTAAAACACAAGCACTGTACATAATAATACCTTCATAAATTGTGCTTTTTAATTAATGAGGCTTAGGCCATATTTATTTTAGCTAATGAGAACTCACAAATTTACTGCACAGATTTCACAAGGCACTCTTTGAATTAAGCAATTTGAAATGAGTACTACCTACTTCTGGGCTCAACCCATCTTTACCCTGGCCTAAACTCACCTTCACAGTCTGCCGAGTGCTTGTGATGAAAGCTTTACGTTTGGTCAGCTCCACGGCATCCAAGTTGAACTTCCTGGGGTTAGACTCAACAATGCTTGAAACTCATAGTTAAGGGCAGATATTTAACAGTTCAATATGTAAAAAGTTTCTGTAACATATTGGAAGTGGCTTTCATTATCAACCTACATCAAATGATACTTGTCTTTATTAACATAGACTGTTTTTAGTTATTATAAATATAAATCACATCTCTCCTCCGATCTATATTGCAAGGATATTGATAGTCTCGTCTAGGTCCTCCAAGTCCCACTCAATGGACCTCAGGCTGTTCCTGAGCTCATTGGTTGTCCAGTCCACCTCTTCCTTGGAGGCACTGCCTGGATCCTGCAGCAGCTCGCTCCATCTCTGGTGCAGGCCTTGCGCTGTGTTCACAGCCTTCTGCACCTCGCTGAGCACAGGTTCACAAACACAGGTAAGCAAGGAGGCGAGAATAAACACACAATAAACAGCTGAAAGAGGTAAATAGCTAAATAAATCAACGGTGTACTGGACTGATTCTGTTATAGACTAACGTTATTACACGTATACTAGGTAACAAGAAACCGGCATATAGCCAGGTAGTTAGCTGGCGATGGCGAACCCAAATGTAAGTAATTTCATAGAAATCAACATCAACTTAAAACACAATATCCTGTATTATTTGTGGCAAGCAGTTACGTACAATTACAGAATTAGGGGCTTGGCGGACTAGCTAGCTTGCTCGCCAACATTAACTAGCTAACTAAAAATAAAACTTTGCTCCGTCCGATAGCAACCGACAAGTTGTAATCAATTAGATGGTAGGCTGTTAGCTAAGGAAAACGACAGCTGGTTATCGATAGGCATCTGAAGATGGTTAGCTATATGCAAACGAATGAAACAAAAGCCTTAATATGCTAGCATCAGCGTCTTGTCGATAATGATTTAGCTCAGATATCAAAAGGCTATTACCATCCAGCTCTTCCAGTTAGCTAGAGCAGTCATTTTGTCGCTGGCGGGACTGCAGTGCCAAATCTGCCCCGACTACGTCTAGCTTGCTACCCACAAACAAAGCCCCACTGTGCTAGCTAAGATAGCTAATGCTAGCTATCTAGCTAAGGTTCTTGCCTAAGCTTTGGTTATCCAATGTTAGCTATCTTGCTAATCCAGATGATTCCTTACCCCTTCACAACGAAAAACGGGTCCTCCATAGACATTTTGCCACTCAGTTGCTGTAATGTTCATGCGGTAACCTCATGCTCCGATAACAGAGTACGCTGGCCTTGTACGCCTCAATTTACAACTACAAATTTGTAACAATTTTTCTGTTTACATGAAGACAAATGTCGCCTTCCTCTTAGCCTCCATAGCTAGGCAGAATAATATCCGGGTCGGAGGTCATGTGACCTGGCACTGGTGAACGAAATGCATATTGCTGGTAGTGATAGTGTTAGCTAACTGGCCATCTAGGGCATAAGTGGCAAAGAAATTACGACAGTACTACAGAAATGTGTAATTTTTGCCATGGACGACTAAGTGTAATTATTTATTTATTACAGCTGTGTTAGGACTATTGTTATTTGGTTGGTATCTGAAATTGTAATTCTTTTTGGAAAATAAATAAATAAAAACACATGCATCATAGATATTAGTGACATTTTGGCTGTCACATGGAATCAGTTCCGTGTTCTCATATACTTATGGAATAGTATAATCATCTGGTAGAGTTTTTGCAGTTTGATAAGAGTGTTTTATCAGAGATCACTGTATTAACACCTCATATACTGTGTAATATTGAATGAGTACAACTTTGTTGTGAACTACAGTATACATTTTGCAGCCTGTGACCAGAATTAACTTTGTCCCTACCAGATTTATGGCATCTCCGTATGGCTTTCGTTCCCACTAATTAATTCCGTTTGTTGGGCTTGGGGAAGAACATGAAAAAAGGGAAAAAAGTACAATTCTTGGAAAAAGACTAAAATAATTAGAACAAGATGTGGCTGTTGCCTGACTGCAGAACCCAGCATCCCACCAGCTTCCACTAAGATTCTTGAGGAACTCGGCAAAGAGTGAGGTCATATTAGGTCAAGATGAAAAAAAAAAAAAAAGCTGGTATGCATTTATAGAATCTCAGCACAAGGATATAGAGGGTGCCTTCTGGTGGAGCTGCATGTCTGTCTTATGATGGTAAAGCTGCTTTAGCAGAGAGCTATCTGAGAAGCTTCTTTGCACAGGCCCTCATAACATGACACAGTGTGTCACTCATATGACTATGCTGTAGAAATGTTGTTATTCAAATGTAGACCACTAAAACCGAGGCAACTGTGAGGAAAAAAAGAAAAGAATTTATATAGTCTTGACTTCATAGTAGACATTTCCACCACACCTGTTATAATTGACAGCAGTGCTGTGGTCACATTAATTATTAATACTGCTTCTTCCCTAATTAGACGGAAACACCACTGTGTGAGCCAATGCTTTGTGACTGTGTGTTGGACATACTCTGTGTATGATCAGAATGGATGCTTTTATTGGTTTCTCCCTGGAGAGGCAGCCACACAATGCTCACTTATCATTCCTCAATATGTATGTTGTACGGAAGAGCTTGTTTCTCTGTTCTACCACCAGAGTGGAAACTCTGTGAAACGTGGTATGAAAGTAATCAACAATAAGTCTTGTCGTCTTAAAGTTTTCAAATCAATTCCAGTACTGAATGAGAAAAAAATGGTTGTATTGATTAGATCGGGAAGGCTCCAAAGTACGACAAAAGCTTTGAGTAACTTTTAGATTTAGTTACATTAAAATGGGAGAATTTGTATCACATATATCCCAAACCAAGGACAATAACAACAATAAAAAAAATAAGAACAAGAGGGGTAGGGTTTTCATCGGTCTGTGGGAGGTTAATATCGCCTTATGTAAAAATAAATGGCACCACAGAGCAAACAGACAGGTTCATCCCTAGTTAATTGGCCTTAATTATTTAGAACAGCTGCTGTGGCGTGCTTGGGGAGCGGAGGCAAAAGGAACAAGAGTAATGGCGTGTGGAGCTTGTCAGATTCTGACATGCTGCCTTCAGAGTGAAGGCTGATGCCAGTACACAGTGGGGTTACAGTTCTAGATCACTAGCCATCCAAAGCTTCCTATAAGCACTCTGAGCTGCACATACCTCTTGATCTAGTTTGAAATGATTCCACTTAACTCAGAAATACAGTCTTCCACTACTGTTCAGTTTACTCAGAAACTAACTGTATATATATATGTATATATATATATATATATATATATATATATATATATATATATATATATATATATATATATATAAATCAAAACCTCTGCCTCTACAATACATTTAATATAAACACAAATTAGGTCTTGGTGCATGGTTTGCCTTGTCACTTTTCACAAGTATACATCATTACCAAATCGTAAAACCATGTTTCATTGAAAAATATGATTTCCAAATTCACAACTGAGTGAAACTCAGTTACGCAACCCTAAGATAATTTTGTTTTCCTTTTGTAGGCATCCTGTTACATTGCTCTAAGGAATGTTTGGAATGGAGAACTGCAGAACTATATGGCTCACAACTTCTGGTAGGATAAATTCATCTTATTAGGCCAATAGAGCTGTGGCATAGGTAACATGATAAGCAATTTCAGCTCACTTTTTAGGATGACATCACCATTGTAAAATGCACATGGTACAAATAAGGGTCATTAGCTCTCTGTTTTCTCAACACCTGCAGCAACTGCTGTGCCTGTGCCCATTGTGTGATCCAAGAGAACTCTTGTAGTTGGTTTGATGGACAGCGCCCACACAAGAGTAGGTAAACTAATTTCCCTTCTCAAGCTCCAGTAAGTGATGTGTGTTCTGCTTTAACGCTGAGATATGGACTGGAGTGAGTCATCACTGAACTGTGAAAGAAAGTGAAATGCTTTCCTGACAGGTTAGATTAAACTGAAAGAAAATAGTAAATGATAGCAATATGTAAACAATCAGAAGCTGGATCAAAGAATCTACCATTGAGGAAATGAGTTGTGTGTGATCATATTCAGCAGTGATGCAACTCATAAGAAAATTAAGGAGTTGATGTTAATTTAAATGCTACATTTTGCGCTGCGTTCAGACTGATCTTCGCTGTATTTCTGTTTGTACTGCTTTTTTGCCATATTTTCACAAATGACATAGTATGTTGCTTGTAAGGGAGGGTTCCTACCAAAAACGTGTAAGCTCCTTCATTACACTACAAAGTTCCTTACGTCACGTTTGTCCCTCCCAAAGAGTGTTGTTGTTAAAATTAGGATTTTTTAGTGTCCTCTGCCTCGACTAGCATCGTCGTATTTGCACAACAGTTATTCTACTACAACTACGATAGCTTTACTAGACTGATTAGCACATTTCAGAGAAAAACCCTTCCCCCCACACATGCTAAGCAGCCCCTTGAAACAAAACACCTCCGTCACCCCATCCACCCCCCTCTCCTGACTGTTCCATTCACCACGAGCATTAAGACAGAGACCGCAATGTAGGTCTCATTCGCACAAAAGAGTCATGTGACTTGAGTGAAACAGACAAACCATTACATCAGTCCAGGAAGTCTGCCACCAAAATAAAAACACTCTTAAAGGGGAAATACCGGCGAGCGACTGCAGTGACCTATAGCAGGCATACAAACCTCGACTTCAGACCACTAAACCACTGAAATCGAAGATTAGAAACAAGTGTCCCAGTTATAACAGAGTTCAGTGATATAGTAATCTAAATTCGTGTTACAAACCCTCTGATAAAATTGTTAGAATTGGTCCAGCATGTACAAAATTGATGCCAAATAACCAAGCATTTATACAAACAGAATTTATGAGAACATTTGGGAAAAAGAATAGTTTTCATGTTTAGAAGAAACAGGCAAGAGTGTCATTTAATAAAATAAAGGCATCATTCTCTTACATGGGTTGTGTTGGCTAAATTATAAAATAAATGATGCACATCTATCAATACTTAGTTTATAAAATTTGGCACTGATGCATGAGAAATATAAACTCAGAAAACCAGAAATATAATTACCAGCTGGCCCCACTACTGTGTAATGTAACAGCTCTGTTGGAAAAACCGTATGTAGACGTCTGCAATTAAATAGTTACAGTAATGGATCATTTGTATTGTGCCTGAGTCCATTATCACTTCATATTAAATGTAATTTCTCAAAATGACATATCAGGTGTTGAAATTTCTGTCTTTGACGAAAATGTGTTTCCCTTTTAAATCACTCTCCACGTTAATATTTAAATCGAACATGCCTCCAGCGTGTTCAGCGATTGGTCCATGCGGATTTGGCGGGGCGTAATTCCAAACGTTTGTGACAGAGAATGCGTGTTTTCATTGGCTAATGTAACAACTACGTATCACTATATATTTGTGTTAAAAATAGATACGGTGTCATTTTCTCAGAACGCTGTTGGAAGGTGGAAGGGATCAGATGGTAAACGCTTTTTGATTTAATCTAAAAGATGAGGTTATCAGTTAGTGTTTATTTGTAAATGAGAACAAGGAAGTACTCTCACACTCATTAAACTACGCTGGTTTCTAAGACAAACAAATACGCCAAATACAATTTACTAGCTCGGTACCTGCGACGAAGACACAACTTTTAGCTAGTTACCAAGTTTCTAATATTCAGAGGTAAATAACGGACATTTTAAGAAGGAATACTTAATTTATTAATATTTTTGTTTGACTTTACTTGAACTGCCCTGAGCATTGTGCATTCAAGTGGATCGGCAAAAGTCTCAATCAATCGCCGTAAAGACAGCACATTTTCGGCGCACTTGAGAAGCTAAGTACCTATTAGCTGGACTGCGAAATTGGCGTATTAGCGACTCGCTTTTCTTAAATTCTGTCCGACGTTAGCCATCCTCAGGCTGCTTTAAAACATGGAATATAAAGTGGAGGCTCATCGAATTATGAGCATTTCTTTGGGGAAAATATATAATTCTAGAGTACAGCGGGGCGGAATCAAACTACACAAAAATCTGCTCGTCTCCCTGGTTCTTCGGAGTGCTCGGCAAGTGTATTTGAGCGACTACTACGGTGGTGTTTGTCTGAACGCTCAGCACGTTGAATCCAGAGAGTGGGGAGACCGGGAGATAATGGACTCGGATCAAGACAAACTGGCCCCCGAGGCTTCTGACTGCCCAGGATCGTCTCCATATAACGCCCGAGATGAGACTGTGTTGCGTACGGTGGAGGCGGCAGAGATGTCAGACCCCACCGTACAACCACAGGCTGAAGCAACTCCGGCGACCAGAGAGCTTCCGAGCCAGGAAGAAGCGGCAAAGTCGGATTACACTTGCCAAACGACCTCGGACACGGACCGGGACATGGTTTCTGTGAGTTCCGCAATCGGAGGTAGCGAGTTACCGGCTGCTACTGCAGTTTCGACAGAAAATAACACTGGACTGTCCCAAAATCAGCCCAAAGAGGACGGAGAAAGTGCTGGCGACTGCGAGAGGGTGAACGCGAGTGGCTGCATAGTAGCTGCCCGTGGATCCGATTCCCAGGAGCCCAGATCACACCACCCGGCAGCCACGGTTTCCTGTTGTACCAGGAAAAGAAGTGCCGAGAAGTCGCCGTGCACAGCCTCCCCGTTGAAAAAAACCAAACTGACTTCTTCTTCTACAGCCTCCGCTTCCTCAGTCAGTGACGGCGAGGGGACCGAGGAAATGGACACCAGTAATGTATCAAGTCTCATCACAATATTCGGTTCCAGTTTTTCGGGTCTCTTAAGCAAGGACGGTGCTCAGACAAACACTGAGCCGGAGGACAGTGACTCAGGGTCCGGGCAAATCGGCTGTGAACAAATGCTTAAGAACCTTAACCCGTGGAGTACCGCCATTGTAGCGTTTTAATGTCTACATTTTGTTTTAGATTAAGTTTTAACTATCTTGGACTGTGAAGAGGATGTGTTACAAAAGAAAATGAAGTGATCCCTCTAATGTTGTTAACCGAGCTAACTATTGGCTGCATATTTGTCTGGGGCCCCTGAATTTACGTTCAACCACGTGGAGAGACAGGGGAAGCAGGTTATACGAGGGGCTTCCCCTTTACACCATAGTTCAGTTGCTCGCGAACTTTGCCTCACTTTTTTCTGTTCAGGCATGTTTGAGGGTGTTACCACTTGCAACTGATATTACATTCAGTGGAGGAAGAAATATGCTGACGTATCATCTTCGTTTAGCGTTACGTGAACGAGTTGGGTAAATAAAGCTACTTGTGTGGTTATTTTTGCACACTTCACAAAACAAGTGAGTCAATGCACATTTTGCAAAACATACGAGACTTAGCATAATGTAATTGTTTTAATGTGTGTGTGTGTTTGAACAGGTGTTTAAGAAATGCTCTTTGAGATGTTCAATCCAAAATCGATGTTACAGGACTCAGAACGCAAGGAGATCGGTGCTTGAGCCATTTGTTGTCATGCATATGGATGAGGTCACAGATCTCTCTTCACTGTCTTTGTTTTATAAAGACCTGTATATTTGTACTGGTATACTTGTACAGATCATTTCATGTCTTATTCTTCTAAATCTCTGTATTTTGGTATTTGTTTTCAATCGACATTTTATTGGTGTGGGATACACACGTATTAAATCGTTCTGAAAACAATTTGTTTATCGCTCTCTTATTTCCTTTTAGGTGCTTGGGGGACTGTCGCGCATGGTTGTACGGAATGCGGGGAGGTTGGGGGTGGGGATTTTAGCCAGGTTATGTTGTCCCCGGGATTAACGCTTGAAGGAATGAACAACATCTCATTTTATTACGCAATATATGGGAAAGTGACATTGTTTTATAGTTAAGAGTTGTAATTGTTACTTTTCAAAGTAACAGATTGATAATTGAGGTTTCCTCTTCCTTAATTGGTCTCAAGGATACATTCCTGAAGTACTGTACAGGGTAATGTTTTCCTCAGCAGTGCAAATATTGACACTAGCTTTATATGGTATAAGTTACATAACAAAACTTTTATGTGTTACATATTTTGATGTGGACATTTTGTGTGAGATCTACAGGCATACATGACCCACATTTTTTTACAAGAAACACAGGTGAGTGTTGATGACTGACAGTAGATGTTGCATGCATACAATGAGTCTGGCAGTGCCTTCCTCTTGATGACAAAAGCACAACAGCTAAATCCTTCTGGATTGCAAAGGCCACTCCTAGTACAGACATTTTAAGGAGAACCTTTTAACATGGTAACTCTTAAGTGGTCAGACCGGTTTTTACAGCATGCTGTATAACTTACCTATTGAGCCCTGGAACATGCCAGGCCAGCAGAGCACTAAGATCCAGTTTGGCCTCTAGTGTATCCACTCTGCCTAGAAGTTGTACAGCAACCTTGCTTGTGCTGTTCATAAAGCTTAGCTCCTATCTGGACACTAGCCAGTATTGCTAGGTCACAAGGCCAAAAGGTGAGCACCTGCTGATAAGCAATCCTGTTTTTTTTTTTAAATTTTAAATTCTTACTGGTTTTCAAGGACAGAGTGAGCTGGAATGTCTCAAATCTTTGGGGGGCGGCGGGGGGAAGGGATTTGTTACCAGTTAAGTGTATAACAGTGACAGCAGCTCACACACACAACAAAAGCTGGGGTTTATAAACATGAAGTGGCTAACTTTCATTACTCTAGATTCCAGCTCCAGGAAGTTAAACACAACACAATGAGAACCAAGGTTCTTTATTAAGAAATATTGTAGTGGCACACAAACCCATCACATGTAGCTTGATAGCCCATAGATACAGCAGTGGTGAGTTACATAGGTAAAACATGGCACCGCATTTCACAGAGGTGCTGAAGTGAAATCCTGTTGTATGTTACACATGCTCCCCTGCCTGCAGCACTGCACTCACCTCCTCTCAGCTCCTCTATGGATAATTGTAAGCATGTCTCAATCTCTTTATTTCACAGCTACCAGTATGTCATTGAGGAACCAGTGAAGGACAAGCCAACTGAAAGTATGCTTTTGAGTCTTTTGAAATACTTCTAATACTGCCATGGTAGGTAATGGTATGTTTTGCCTTTAGAGTAATATTGGAACAGGAAAATGCTCTGAATAAAAAAAAAAGTGTTACGTGAGTGAAAGTGTGATTTACCATGCGCGGCCTCTCATTTTGCTTCCATGTCCTGTACGGCCGCATTCTTTCACACGGACTCGGTGGGGTATTTATAGCCGCGTTCCTCAGAGACGGAGCAGAAGGCGAGACTGAAGCTGACGGATCCCTCCCTGTTAGCAGGAGGAATGTGGGTCGCTGAGATCCCAGGCCTCTGAGGCAGGAGTGGCCCTGAGTCAGCTGAGTGAGCGGAGCCTGAGCTGGGTTTACAGGACCACATTATGTCTGTGGCGTTGTGGGCCACTACAGGTGATGTCACGTTTTAGTGTCTTTTCAGGACACATGTTATTACTGTACAAAAAGGGTGGGGGGATGTCTAGTCTGACTGAAACATAGCAGTCAGTTCCACTTGCATCTCAATGGCCTCTTCTCTTCTTCACAGATTCCAGACTCATGGAAAATGTGAAATTAAAAGATTTGTTAGCTATAGAACCATTCCCTGTTGAAGGTGAGAAAACATTTGGTTGGAATGTTGGGCTGAGTTATACATTACATTATTGGCATTTGGCAGACACTCTTATCCAGCATGACTTATGTAGGTTACAGTGTTTACATGTTACCCATTTATACAGCTGGATATTTACTGAGGTAATTCTGGGTTAAGTACCTCACCCAAGGGTACAGTAGCAGTGCCCTAGTGGGGAATTGAACCAGCAACCTTTCAGTTATGAGCCCTGCTCCATACCACTATGCTACACTGCCATTATAAAGACCCGATGAAAATTGTTAATTTAACTTAATCTAATTTATTATTGAATACAAGATGTTGCAGTAAATTAAATTAAGCTAATGAGCAGGATCAGATTCTCTAAGCCTTAAGTGTTTTTTGGACGTGAAGCATTGTGTAGGTAATGAGGGGTGACCAGGATAGACTCCTCAGTCAGGCAGTGTAGGGACGGATAAGCAGTCTGTAGGTTTCCCTTCTCAGCCAAGCCCTGGATCACATGCTTTTCAACTCACACTCCCAGACACTACCAGGGCCATTTACATCCACACACTCTCCCTACACTCTTCAGTGTGAAACATCACACACCGTTCCATCTGAATGAGACCCGAGGATGATATGAAGACTGAGAGCTGGGGCAGTAGAGTGACCCAGCAATAGTGTGGTCACTCTCAACATCCTGCTGGCCAGCTGTTATAGCCTCTTATAGCCTCCTACCTTCTTGTGATAGCATCACTGTGTCAAGAAACAAAACCATAAGCATGGCAATGTGTACATGGACAAAGACTCCAGGAACAGTTATTTTGTTACAGGAAACAAAAAAAACCCATTATAAGTCACTAAAGTCCAACATCAGGAGCTTGTGAGTTGCTCTGTGTGGAATTTCACAGTAATGGTTCAGAGATCCATCTCACAATTTATTCATCCAGCAGCCTTTTCATGCATTACAGACATCAGTTATGAAGAGGTGTGTGTGTATTTTTTCTCTCCGTGTTTATTGTACACAAAAATGATGTCAAATTGACTGAGATGGACAAAGCTCAGCTGACACTCATGCTCCCTACGCTAAAAAACACCCTCAAGACTTCAAGCATGTGACTGCCTCAATTGGATGAAGTGGAGCATGCTGGTAAATCTCTACACAGACACAGAAACAGGCTCCTACACAGACTTGATACAAAGACTGTCTCTCTATCTCTCCCTCTCTCTCTCTCACACACACACACATGCACACAAAGACAAAGAAACTCTCATTCATTGACAGAGTCACACTCAAGGCTTGAATGGGGTCATTGTCTGTTTAAATCGACTTTGTGAGCCTTGAAATGAAAAACCTAATCAAAGCACCAAAACACACGAAAAAACATCTGCTGTCAAAAAATCAAACCAGCTTTAACACACTTTACTCAGCTGCATGAAAGCTATAAACCCTCTTTTGCATCTTAAATCATTGTGCTTGCCTTTACTTATGGACCAGCAGTCCAACTGTTGGATTAACTATATTAACATCTATACTGACACAGATCTCTAGATATATGTATGTTACTAAGTGACATTCGCTAAACCCACTCTGTTTTGATCTTGAAACCCAAGAGCAATTGTGTTCGTCAAACAAATAAGACAGGGGGAAAAACACTGGGAAGTACTGATGTGGAAAATACCATCTTCTATAATATGTACATTTCTTGACCTCAGACATGACCAGGTAAAAAGAAAAACAGTAAGCAGATAGCTACCAGTTAGATCAGTCTGAAGTGTGTAGCATTTGACAGGTAGGCAGTTTCATTCTTTCCCAATCCCCACTGCAATCACATGGACAAAGAAGGGAAAATACCTCACTTTGGCCCCACTATTCATGCCTGTGACCCCCGCTGTAACCCAGACAAACTAAACTCTTTGTTTATCTTGGGAATCTGTGGAGGACAGGAGGCTAGAGAAGAAAGGGTAGGGAGAGGGAGGGCAGGGGGACACGGGGTGTGGGGGTGGGGAACTGGGGACAAGTGACGGGGGAGGGGTATCCTGGGAAAAATGCCAGCGTGGGATCAGTGACAGGGTTGGGCTTCCTGAAATGGGAGTGGAGAGAAAGCGGGGGGGGGGGGTGAGTGAAAGGCGATAGCCTACAACAAGACCAGACATCTCCAGGAACACACACACACACACACCACACTACACTCTGCACACATCCTTGTTAAGAAAAAAAACACACACAAATACATATCATGCACACTCTTGTTCAGACACACTTAACACGCACATTCTCATCCAGAAAAAAAACCATGCACGTTCTTGTTCAAGAAAAAAAGCCGCATATAACACGCAGACACACATGCAATGAAGTAGACGGGCGCCCACACAGGAAGCACGTATAATCAAAACCACCTCTTGAAAGAGCTCATTCATATGGTTTCAGAGGAGCTGGGAGTAACGGTCTGTTCCCAATGGCAGTTGTCTCTGGGGGGCTCTGCAGGTTTCGGGTTTCCTGTAATGAGGGACTCCTCCGTTGTGTGTGTCTGTGTTTTCTGCAAGTCTGGACATGCTCAGAGAGAGGGACAGCCAGAGCAAGGGAGACAGGCCAAGACAGATGGGAAAGAAAGAAGAGAGGAAGAAAGCACCTTTATTTGTCTAGTGGGACATCTAGTTGCTGGCGGGTGGGTGTTGGGGGGCAAGGGGGAAAAGGAACAGCAGCAGTGTTTAGTCTACACACATGGCCGTATGTATAGGTGTGGCTAGGAGAAAGACGTTGCCCTGCATTCCTGTGGTTTGGTCTGTTGTGCAGATACTACACAGAAGTGAGTCAGCACACACAGTTTCATGCCCGTAAGTAAAGGGAACAAGTCCACATGAGTCATACTGATAGCTTCATTTCATTTATCACAAATTTTAACATTCGATTCTATCCAGAATAGGGCACCATTTCTGGTTATGAGAAATCTGAGAAATGGGAATGACTGAACTTAACCCATCTTAAGTGACTAGGCGATACAGACATTAAGGCATACTTCTCTTACCAAGGTGATAACTGAAAGGCCTTGTTAAGAGTGCTTTGTGTGCAGCTAAATGGATGCAGGCTGCAGGTAGTATACCAGGTTGGTGAATTGGCTAATTGGTATTTACTTATTACTGACTTAAGCCTTTGGTGTTTGACGTGGCTGGGGAGGGAAGTGGCTTTCATGTAATGCTGCCGGATTCCAAGGCTGGAGATCTTTTGGCAACAAACACCGCAGAGAAACCCGAGGGTTATATTAGATTAAAGGTGAAATCTAAACCAAAGCTTCAGCCAGATATTCCACAATGGATCATTTATTAATAGCCATTCACTGTGTCTCCTCGCTGTTATCTCCATTCCAGTTTACCCTCTCTTACGCAGCGTGTTCCTCTGGCCTCCTTTGCATTGTTTCTCGGTGTTTTCATTCACTCTCCCTAATCCCAGTCAAACATTAAACTCACAACACACAAGATGTTACATCTGACCTTTGGAGCTCCACGTACAGGCTGAGCGTCATTAACCCAGTAACGTTAGTAATTAGGCTTTTCCAGTATCCCGAGTCCATCCCTTCTGGTTGAATTCCGTATTTAAGAGAAAACATGTAACCGTTAGCTGGCTGATGCTTCCTAGCAGCCCTAGTGAGAATGTGGCAATGGCAACAGTCATCCACAGAGGATGCATAAAAAGACTAACAGACATACGAGACACACATTTGTAGAAATCCTTGACAAAAGAACACATGGTGCTGTTGGCTGGTTCCAAAAGTGTCTCTCACTCGAAGTGTTTAAAGCCAGACTGTTGCTAAGGAAACAAAACAAGCTCAGCCAGAGCAAGGGAGAGAGCAACGTGGCTTAGTAACGCATCAATAACAAACAGCGGTGGCCACTTTCAAATGCTATACATGCTTTTACAATATCTTACCCATCCATGCAAATATTTCCCGCACACACACACAGTCTTTCACGTTTTTTGAACCCACACTTTCTCATTTGTAGTAAGGTTAACACTGTCTCTGGTGGTTGTATAAAGACAAATCTTAAAAAAGCAGATTATCTGAAATAATACTTGTAACCCTTGTTCAATATGTTTGTATATTAAATATTCAGCATAGTTTGAGGCAATCTGCATCCACATCTATGTTCCATGAACTTGGCGGGTTGGCACTCCTCCCTCTCTCTCCCCTGCTGAAACAGAGAGCAAAACACAACGTCATAGTGCTTAGCAACAGTGATGTAACATAATCCTAACCATTTTTCAGATAACCTTTTTCTCCTCTTCAGTCATGTAACCACGAAACACATGAGCATCAGTAACAGCAAAATGTTTTTTTACAATCTGAAAATATCCTATGCAGAGAATATTGTTGTATATGATTAGTGACTATAGTTATTATTAATGACTATAGAAGTGCTGGAGTGATGGAATAGTCCGGAATAGCAGTGGGAGTCTGGTAGCACTTTGGATGTTTACCCACTGCATTGTTGCACTGTTAGAGAACTTCACAGTCAGTGTGCATGTCCATATTGCAGGGTGCAATGGAGAGCATTCACGCAGTCTTACAGTATACTGGTGAACCTGACACTCTGATCAGGGGCCAAGCAAACAGACACTTATCTCATCTGACACCTGCTCGGGAAATGGTCGAAGAGTAACCCAAAACTGCACCACCCCATTAACGGTCCAGTCCAAACTGTCATTGAATAGCAGACCTCCCTGGGAAAGTGATGAAACTTGGGCGGCCTTTTTTCCTGTCTGACTTTGTAATGGGTGCACTCTGTATGTGATCCATCCTTCAAAGCTTTTATGGGTATGATGTCCATTACACAGGATAATAATGGTTTGAAAAGTACTATACTGTGCCTAACATAAAAAAGGCGATCCTGAATTTGAGCAAATACCTATGAAAAACAAACAAACTAATTAACAATTATAACCAGATTATAAACTAACCTTCAAGCAACAGTCAAACTGTTTAATTTAAAAGAGAGCTTATGGTAGTGTTGAGATGAACGTGAATCAAGGAGAGTCCGAGAAGCTCTTTGTGCTTAGCCAGGACTATTTGCGGTTCCCACGTAGATTTTCAGGGCCACGATGTCACTGCGAGCACGTGAGGACTGCCGATCGTCACAGCGGTGCCCCAGTGACCTGCATGAGACTGGCGGGATTTCTGTGCTCCAATTCCAGGATCCCCTCCTCAAGCTGCCAAGTCAACAGATGCCTAAGGAGACTACGGGATTTGAGGGATGGAAAAAGAATCGCGAAGAGGGGGCGGCGGAGCCGGAGGAGTGCTCATACACGTAGGATCGTGGATCACCTACCGCTTCGGGAAAAGGGCTAAATCTGAAATGCAGCCCGTGATTCAGAATAGCTTTCCCCGATTCCCCCCCCGAAGCTCAACGCAATCAGTGGTGAGCAGGGCTGGAATCAGAAGTCTGTCTGCTGACCTGATATTTATGGTGCTGGTTCACATCCACATTTCTACAGATAATGACAATGGTGACCGCACTCCTGTTTACACAATTGCAGCCAGAATTATCAAGCATGTGGCTGATGAATAAAAACAGCGAGCAGACAGTTGTTAGGTGTGTAGTGTGCGCATGGGGATGGCAGTATGTGCATGGCACGACGGACTGCTTTATGTGGGGAGGCAGAGTGGGGAAACAAAGGGTGGTGGTGTGTGGCGTGTCAGGATGGAGGTGGAGGTTAGAGCAGCCCGGGGGTGGGGTGGGGTGACAGATGCTGTCCCAGCATGACTTCAGTGAATCTGTGCAATCTGCCAGGGGGGGAAGGTAGGGGAAGAACACCGAGGGGAGGAGGCGAGGAGGAGGAGGAGGAGGAGGAGGAGGGGGGCATGCCCTTGTTTGACATGAACATTGTGTCTTGCTGGGAGCGCGTGCAGACTGCGTTTGTTCGCACATGTGTGCGCATGCCTACATATACGTGCATGTACACTGTTCGTGTTGCGGGTTATGTGTGTGCGTCAGGCACCGAGGGTCAGGAGCATCGCCGCACCTCCAGCATCTCCTCCGCTGCTGCGCCATTCCTCTCAGGCTGCGGATGTCAGTCTGCATTTATCCCCGGTCGCTGAGTTTGCGTGTGTGAGAGCGTGAGCAGGAGAGACATTTATCTCTGGAGCATTCGTCCTTGCTAACTCACACACAGACACACACACGGTCCCGCTCTCTCACTCGTGCATACACAGTCAAAAACACACGCTCACACATCCCTGATGTAACAGACCCCTGCAGTGATGTCTCTCCACACGCAGACAAAGGCTGACTCTCTCTGCAAGTGTCGCTGCTTTCATGTGACATGGAGGCAGCCTGGACACATTTACTCAGTGTAGTATAGTGGTAAGGAGCAGGACTTGTAAACAAAAGGTTGCTGGTTCGATTCCCCGCGGGGGCACTGCTGCTCTGCCCTTGGGAAAGGTACTTAACCCACAACTGCCTCAGTAAATATCCAGCTGTATAAATGTGTAAGTCGCTCTGGATAAGAGCATCTGCTAAATACCAATAATGCAATCTAATGTACTCCCTCAGCCTGGGCCTGCTGCAGACAGAGCAACCACAACAGGAGAAAGGAGAGGGCGACAGGGCAGGCCAGAAGGACCACAGGGAGGAAAACCATGCACAGAACACCAGGCCGCCCAAGGAAGAAAAACCGAGCAGGCATTTAAAATGCTGTTCCATACACTGTATTATTGTGTCGTGTTTATTTTCAGCAGATCCCGAATCAGCGCTCACGTCATGCAAGCGGACCTCTTACTTCACATTAACTGGGGAGAGAGCGAGGGGGGAGACAGAATGTCTGCCGGCTCATTTATCACGTTACGGCAGTGCGGTTGCATCACCTCCCCGCTCCCCTCCTGCTTTGTGCCTGTCCCTGCTATCAGTGCTCTGTATAATCCGCCGCTTCCTGGGGACACAGCTCCCCATTCATCATCCACAGACAGGCATGAGCTCCATCCCCCCTGCAGGCCTCGCACTCTCTTCCTCTCTCTCCCCCCCACTCCCTCTTCCTCCCTTCCTCTCTCTCCCACCCTCCCCACCACCATTCCTCTCCCCTCTCTTCCTTCCTCTCTCCCCTCTCTCCCTGTAGGTCAGAGATGAGCAGCTAGGACACAGTGTCCTACATAGCCTGGTGTTGGGAGTTATATAACAAGGAGAAACAGGGGGCAAGCCAGCCAAAGAGAGGGGACAGTGCTCTTTAAACAACTAATAATTCTGTTTTTTTTAACTACATTTTTCTGGCTCGTTGCCGAAGACGCCGCTCCTTTCTATTTTTGTGTCGGGTGGAGGAATCTGCGCAAAGTGCTGTCCCTCATGATCACTGTTATGGTAAACAGAGTGAGCAGCGGAGTGCTTGTTATGCTCGGCGAATCCAGATAAACAGTGTCAGGAGCACCAAGGGTATTTTAATGTCACTGATCTGCGTCACAAGCGCGTGGCGCTCGGGCTTCGCCCCCCGGGAGCGCATCAGCCGTGTGTACGGATCTCCTGCTGGGAGAGGAGGAGAGGCAGAAGGAGTCCTGTGGTCCCCCACACATTCCGGCGTTTGGGAGAGGGGAGCTAAAACCTGCCACAGCGGGAGGAATTCCTAAGCACTGTGCCTGTCTGCAAAGCTACCCTGCAATACTTTTTATGACACTTCATGACTTGGACTTATCAATCCAATTAATGTAATGATAATGATAGTAATAGTGCCCTTTATGCACCTAGCAGACAGTCTTACCTCGGTACACTAATGCTGCTCACAATTTGGCATGTGGCACATCCTGTGCTGTGTTTATACAGCTGTGTTTTTGCTGAATCACCTACAGTAAACTATGTTTCTCAAAGGTGACTAATGGGATTTAAGCATGTGACCCTCAATCCAGAGTTACCAAGCGCTGTAGTCACCACTCCACCCTATTGTCCATGTTATTAATATTTTAATGGCATTTTTGTGCAGGTAAGAAGATTAAGAGGAAGGGAGGTAATTCCTGGGTGAGGGTGCTTGAAGTGGGTGCTCAGTATTTGTCTAAGGCCTGTTCGAGAGAGAATGTAAACCAGTTGTACCGGTATGACATGGTGGGAAATCACTGCCGCAGTGTCACTCTCGGGTCACGAAGACCAGTTTGTTTTTGACGACAGTAAAATGACACACACGCCTTCAGCCAGATACTGCGGCATGCAAATCTCTTTCATGACATCTTCAGCATCATTTCCAGCGAAACGTTCCCTGCAGGCATTCTCACCACACCTTTCCACTTTCCTGCTCTGTGTTGTGCAATAAACATATTTGACTCCAACTTATTTACTCGTCTTTATCTTGCTGGTTGATGATTGTTACAGACACACAGTTTAGTTAGTTTAAGCTGTGTAATGTTTGTACATGGAGCCTGAGGGTTGTGGGTTCCAATCATAAATGGAGTATTGTTGTTCTGCCCTTGGACAAAGTAATTTTTTTTAGCAAAAATCATTCTGATATGCAGATTATAGAAGCACCAATAAACAGTTTCCCTTACTCTAGGTCATCCTTGGTAATGTGTGTACAAAACAAATATTAATGAACTCTCTGACCCTGGGAAATGGGTGTGTTATTTTGTTTTGTGTTTCAGCAGACCGAACCACTGTCAAAAGCAGGCCCTCTCTTCAGCAAGCACATTGTAGTTTGCAGAGTCACGCAGTGTGGAACTGTGTCTGGTGTTAACTTCAACCACATCCCCCGCTCTGTGTCTCTAAGCCATTTGGAACGGGTAGAAGTGGGCCAATGGTGATAGGCAGGGTGAATGGAACAAGCCACACAGGCTGGGGGAGGGGGAAGGACAGCCAGCCATGAGTCAGACCAAACACGAGTTGGAAGTGTGTGTGTGTTTGGCGGGGTGGGGACAGAGACGAGGTGTCAACAAATAAACTTTCATGAGCACTTTCGTGAGCACATCAGTCAGAAGCATCTTATCATGCTAATTGCCTTCCTAGTGGGCACGAACAGGGAAAAACCCTGAAGTGACAAAGGGATTATCACGATTAGCAACATGGTCATGATAATTACACAGTGAACTAAACAAACTGAAAAAACAGTATGCATTTATTTATGATGTGTCAATAGTATCTGCTCTAAATATGCAGTCCCTGGAGAACATGTTTAACCTATACATACATTAAACAACAGGCAATATCCACAATATCCATGTATGCTAGTGTGCATTATACATATATCTGTAATATTCATATTTATATCTGCAATTTTTACAAACCATACCTTTGGACAGCTTTGTGAGATCTGGATGTTGAGGGTGTCTCCTTTCCAAACATTTCCTGAGGTATCTAACCATCAAAAGCAGTAAAGAACTCATACCAGTAGCAGCTACCCCCAAATTAAATCAAGCCAGCTATTACTCTGCTTGATAATATACTTTTCATATCAACAAAAATCACTAATCTGGTCGATAGGCTGGCTATGAATTCAAAGAAACAAGGGATGCTTGAACCTCTTTACCATCAGTCTCTGTCAAGAATATCTCATGTTAAGGCATGCAAAAGTTTATGGCCTTTTGTGGGGGACTCGTTAGGGAGTCAAGTGTTGATCAGTGACAGACCAGGGAGACAAAGGGGGCCATCTCGGGGGAACCTCCCCCAGATCAGCCCCCCCCTTCCCTGCCCCATCCTGGGAACTGTGATGGGGGGAAGGGAGGAAAGGTAGGTGGGGGGATGGGTGAGGGAGAGACGAGAAAGTGCATTCCTCACAGAAAAGCTGTGGCAACCCCCAACCCCCCCTGCGGCTCCCAACTCTGGCTTTTGTGTGTCATGCAGATCGTTGCCCTACCTCCACCACAAAACACAATACACAAACAGCCTGCTCCCCCCCCACTCCCTTTCACACCTCCGCAATGCCCCCAACCCCCACACACCCCAGGCAACGGGCTAGCCTCCTGCCAGGGCACTAGCCCATTGTTCAGACAGAGCTGGATTTGAACTTAATAAAAACAGACATTCTACAATCTCTTCCATCCTGCTTTAGCAGGGAATCCCAGGAGCATGGGAGTCTGTTTCCAAGCTTTCTGATGTGAATGTTGCTGTTTGCTGCTTGGGGTACATTTGTTTTGAAGCAAAAAAAATAGCTAATGCTAATATTAAGTCAACAAAGGTGCATTTCCTGATGTGGGTGCGCTTTTTTATTGACATTAAACATCACAGCAAAAGCCCAGATGTGCTGCTTAGCAATTGAAATGGAAACTCAGGTATGAAAAGCATGCTTGTAAATGTCAGGGCGTCTCCATTGCAGTATCATGTGGTGCCGTGAATTAGGATGACGACACGTTTTCATGTACAGCTGTGTTGCCACATTTTGTAATGCCTCGCGCTGACAAGGAGAATTATCTGTAACATGAGACGCATTACAGTGGCCACCAGGTGCGAGCGCACGCCTGCTGATTAGAATTCCCCCGTGCGCAGGAGAATGGCTCCGTGCGCGCAGTGGAGGCAAATGAATGCAGCCTCCCTGTGTCTGTCTCGCCACGGCAACACAGAGGAAAGCGCGTCCCTCCGGAAGGGTGTCTGCACGCCTGTCAAAATACAATCTCTCCTGATCCATCTTCCCCTGATACCGCAGTCAGACAGCCCCCCCCAACACCTACCCAGACAATCCCCTGAGGCTGGTGCGGTGGGGGACCGAGGGGTCAGAGGTCAACACCTGAGGTGTGCACACATGCAGCCTTGTGTACACACACACACGCACACACACACACTCACACACACACAATCGTCTTGCCCTCAGCAACAGCATTCAAGCTGTCAGAGCAGGAGGCCGTCATTATTATCTCGCAGTATCCAGAGGAGCCATGCGCGAGTCACATGATGACCCCCCAGCCACTCAAAAATCGGCCGCACCGACTGCATCCAGACCTGTATCATTAATTGATTGATTGCCGCTCGCTTCCGCTGCAGCGATAGCATCTACCTCTGACCTTGCATACGAATCAGAGATACCCTTAGCCAAGCGGAGCGCTGCTGCGGGAGGAACAGCAGGACTGCAGCGCCCCCCGTGCCAAATATAGTGTGGGCCGGGTATTTATAGAACAGGGGGAGCAGCAGCCTCCACCGCCCGGAGAGAGGGTGATGAATCACACTCACAACCTGGAGAGATGAGAAGTGAGGAGCGCGTATGCAGCTGCTCCTCCTCCGCCCTCTTCTCTTTTCATCTCTCCCTCTCCCTCTCTTTCTGCCTCTCTCTCTCATGCGTGGTCACCACCCGTTGCAAAGCCGTGCTGACAGAGGAAGAAAACTGTGACCCGTGGTGTTGCCCACAACAGCCAATGTGGTCACCCGCTGCCGTGTGAGCGTGGTATGCGTCGGCTAGACGTGAGACGAGGGTGTGAATCTCTGAGCGTCATTTTCGTGCAGCAACATCAGCCCACGCCAGACACTTGCCCGGACCCAGGTCACCGGCAGGGCAGTGGTGTAACTGTCTGAGAAATCACTGTCTGAGCTCACGCAGGAGCGCGGACTGAACCGTACACCAGCGAGCCCGTGCCAGAGTATCCCTGGCAACGCTGACATCAGCGCAGGTCTGGCGCTGGCCTTCCGCGCATGCAGTCTGACCCTGTTGACTTCTGCGAGAAGCCTCTGCTTCCAGATTGCACTAGTACTAAAATTGAGCCCACCCACTACACAACACCCCCCCTCCCCTTTTCCACTCCCCAAGTCATAGCACGCTGACCTGATTTGTTAGCGTTTATTTAGGAAACATGACCTCACTCCTGCACTCCTCCGAAGCGCCTGACTCAGTCTGTGTATTACACAGCTCTTACAGCACCCAGACCGCATGGCCTCAGCTCAACCCGAAACAACATGTTTTCTCCTTCTTCGCCGTGTTACTGGTCACATTACAGAGGAGAGGGGCAGTGAGGAACTGCGCCAGTGAGAAAGACCAGAGTTTCACTTCTTCATAAGAACAGGAAACCAAAACAATGACTCATCTAACGGCAATAACAAAATTTACTCTTGCAAAGAAAGAGCACCAGGATTGTTGTTAAACACATGTTAAGCTGGCAAACGCATTCAACTGAAAATGAATAAAGGACAATCCTTTAGTGACTGGTTGAGATACAGGGCCAAACAGATTTGCTTGAGTGGTCTATAGACGGAAGCTGTCAGCCTTTAATAAAATAGGAGATAAAAAGGGTAAACAGAGCTTTGTATGACATATATATGAAGGAAGAAAGAAGGGTGGCTGAAATTTTGCTGCACAGAAATTGTACATCACAGAGTTGTGAATGCATATTATTGTTTGTATCTTATTTGAACTGGTGAGCGTGTTCAATGATGATATGCTAAAAGACACAGACACATACAACACATATGTACACACTGCAGCGGTGTACTTAGTGCTGTTGTTTATGCTGCCTTTGGGCCAGCTGCCCTCCTGTGCCTAGATGAGGGCAGCTGGGAGTGAACCCGGGGAGGGGTGGAGCAAACTGACCTGATTTGAACGGAAAGAGTTCCAAGTGAAAATAACTTCTTGCTATAATACAACCCTCCAGCTGCGTGCAAACTGGAGCTCTTCAAGACCGTGTTTGCAGAGGCACAAAAAAAACATCAATGAAACAGGGACATCTAGTGGAAATTCTGGACAACTACAAAAACAAACAAACCTGTAACAATTCGAATAGAGACATAGCAAGAACTTTTAAAATGAACAAGTAATTAACAATACTGCACCACAAACAATTACAGAGCAGAAAAAACACAATTCTGTTTTTTTATTAAGAGTTTCTATGCAGAGGTCACTCTCAAATCCTTCCTTGTTGGAAAAGTAGGTCACTAAATGGCAAATAAAAACATGTAAGTGGTCTTACATAATGTGATTTGCAGGCCATTATAGCAGCTGTCCCTGGAAGGCTGTTTCACTGCTACTTTTATTTCAAAGCCTCTTTTCCAGCCCATTCACCATCCGTTTTAGACAAGTGAAAGCTCAACAGCAACAGACCAAGTATTCAGCCCATCAGAATACAATCCTTCAGGCAAATATTCCTGCAGACATCTCAATTGCCTTCAGTTCATTGAATGGTTGAAGATTAAAACAACTTATGTTATTTGTACTTTTATATTTACTGTTTCACAATGCACTGAAGTAGACAAATTAAACTAAATTAGCATAAGCATGTAACTGAATGTTGACCATCTGAAAACTTGTTTTCCCCAGAAATATTATACCAACAACCCTTGTGTGTGTGTTTTCCCCCACCATCTATTAATTAAAATAAAATAATAAAAAACATTTAAAATTGTGAACATAGTATAACATTTTAGCACATTACAATGTTCAAGTGAAACACAATCTCCTAAAAATGTGCAAATCTATCTTGAAAAATACAAGCAGTTATCAAGTGCAAACATGACATCAAATATCAACCCAGGAACCTGACTACACTCAACTCTACAATTCTATCCCTGTTCCACAGATATACTGCCATTATTAATTGTAGTAGAAGTGCTAAAAATAATTGTGCCCAATAATTACTTGTCACAGCATATTTTGCAGAGGACTCTGTTTGAAACGTTAAAACAATTTTACTGAATTTTATCGCCACCCAGAGGAATTATTGAGGTACTGCCAACAGATCACGTCCTCTGTTTCAATTACAGCTTTCAACAGAACAACATGTACAAAACCAAAAGCACATTGTCCAGCTAAAGCCCCTCCTCTTCAACTGTGGGTTGAAATAAAGGTAAACATGAGCAAATATCATTAGGAATAACGTACATACAGACAATGAAAAATCTTAGCAGGTTCACTTAAACATATGTACACTGTGGTTCCACCTCCACATTTAAAAGTGACCTGCTCGGCTTAAAAAAACGTTTTCTTTCGAAAATGAATAGGTTGTCAGCACTAGAAATTTGATCAATTACTATGAGAAAATGTTATTCAAAACACTTTTTCAAAGAATTAACTGCTGATAAAAATATTTGTCAAGGGCTCATATAAGTCGAGTGCACTATACTTTGAAATGAAATTGTAGCAAATAAATTGGGGAAATGGATTTCAAGGATGAAAATAATATGAATCACACATATATCTACTGGATTGGCAAATGGCACTTCATAATAGTTATGAAAACAAAACATGTTGTACCAATCACACTGCCTTTTTAAAAAATGATCCCCTATTCATATTCTTAGAACGTACTTTGTGTTTTGTGCACTACAAAGTAATAGTGCCATCTAGTGACATGAACTGGAACCATATATTTATGTCACATTTTTTTTTTTTTTTACTGAGCAAGAGAACTCCTTGCATGTCAGTTGTATTTTGGATTACCTTGTAAGCATTTTAAAGTTCACAAATGCAATCTTCCCTGAAGTTTACAGATAAGAATAAGTTACTTGTCTGTCTACTGTGTCCTTTGGCGTATTTTGAGCATCAGGCTCCTCAATGTCAGCTGGTGGTCTTCATCAGTTTAGATCAGCTCTTTTTGTTTTTCCTGTAGTTCTCACTCCACCACTGGTCACCACTGTTTCACACCTTCTCTTCCACACTCTCCCCTGCCTTTCAGTATTTGTTCTGGGGAATGGAGGCCGTTCGGCAGCACCATTGTTTGGACGTGATTTTATCTGGAGCGCCTCTTGTTGCCTCACTCTTGGCCACTCTAAGGCCTGAGTGAAACCCTGCTGGGAAAGAGGGTGCAAGTGTATCCTGCCACCATGGCCCCTGAGACAAGTGTTTCAGGAAGCAACCATAAGTCCCAAGGCAACACATACAGATCTCCTAAACAAACTGGCTTCTTCAGGATAGAAAGTGCCAAAAGTCAATTCAATGTTGTCTGTGTGAATGGGACAGTTTGTTCATGGCCATGTTGTTAGGGAGATGCCTATTCTGTACTGAAGTGACTTTAATTTGCAACACTACAGCTGGATGACTATTAGAAGCATGTCTTCAAGTCACACAGTGAATGAAAATGAAGCTCTTTTACATACGCTCATCAGCATTATCTTTGGTGCGAAAAACGAAAGCTTATTTTGTGGAAAAAAACCCCACATTTTAAGTCATGAAGATGGGGGTGGTGTGTAACTATGGATCATGGAACCCTTGTTTTGACAGAGGGAGCCATTAACTCAACATGCAGCAGGACATTTTGGCCAAAAAACTGGTTCTCTGTGCCCAGATGCACAAGCTTGATTGAAAAAAATCCCGGCTTCAGAAAGTAAAAGTCCTACCATGTATTTGTTCTAGCCATTCACTAAACAAGGTGATTTCACTAATTAGCTCCTCTACCTGGCTGAGGAGTTGTGCTAATTAAATTCAGCTGGTGTAGTGCATGGGTGGAATAAATACGTGGCAGGACTTTTACTTTCTGAAGTCGGGGTTTTCCACCTCTGATGAAAGAAAACCAAATGATTTGAAGGACCTAGAGCAATTAAATCTAAATGAAGGGCAAAAGTACCCCTAAGAAGTGCCAGAACCTCATAAAACTCTACAGAAAGCTTCTTGTCAGTGTAATCCATGTCAGACGAGGTTTTCAATAATATTAACCACGGTGGTGTGAATAAACGGGTGATATTACTTGTGCTATGTGCAGTGCAGCCAACATTAAAGACCAAAATTTCTAGATAATAGAAAGCAGGAAGAAATAACGTTTCAATATGTAAGAAACATATTTTCCCTGTTGTTGTTGCTCCTGTTTTTGGATCCAGTTTAACTAAGAAGATGAATTAATACGGGGTGAGGGGGCGGGGGATCGCCATCAATCCGACAAGTCAGTTCATAGATAACTATTTCAAAATACACGAGAGGCTTAAGTTAGCAGTAGCTTTGACAACAGAGATGACTATGGTGCATGTCAACCAAATCAGAATCAGTGGCAAAAAACTCTTAAAATAATGAAAGGGGAAGGCTTTAGCGGAAATGTTGGGATTAATATTATCTGCAAAAAAACCTTTACGTGCTAAAGTGTATCAAGAGTACCAAGCGTAGCTACCGTTTGGTTCTATGTAGCAGCACTAATTATAAAGCATAGCTTATCTAGCCACTAAACCGTATTTGTCATCTGCAAAGCTTATCATTAATATTTCGTGTTGTAAATTTATTCTAGTTGTAACAGTTAGGAACTTTATTTAGTGACTCGATCAGGAAACTAAAATCATTGTTCTGTTCTGAGCGAACTGGGGGGAACCCACCTTAAAATGTTAATAGGAATTATTTTTTGTACGCACTTCACAAAAAGATTCCTACTTCGGCCTTCGGAACTGTCAGCTTAACTGCGAGAAGTTGTCCGATTCACTAAATCTTCCTTTTAATATTAGGCTTTAGCTCAGTCTAAATACGCTACAGTACTCAGAAAAATTCAATACCTATTTATACTGTATCCCTGATACTGTACTTCCGTAGTGACAGGTTTGAAGAGACTATGAGGACAATACATCGCTGTAGGTGACAAAAATTGGCCGTTTTTGAACCTGTCTCATATCTGTCAACCCCTTCAGAGAGATGCACGAACTGTCTTTAAAGATTGGTGGTGCACCTTATGGACGTCAGATCCAGTGGTATGTTTATACTCTCTCTCTCTCTCTCTCTCTCTCTCTCTCTCTCTCTCTCTCTCACACACACACACACACACACACACACACACACACACACACACACACACACACACACACACACACACACGCCTTATTTGGGTGCACTGTAGTGCTCTCCGCCTAGCCTACATATAATGCATGCTTCAAATGCGTCAAGGACAATTTAATTCGTATAAGCTTTTGCTACTTAAACACAAATAACTGTAGAAAATTGACATATATGATTTTTTATGTAATATTTTTGTTATTTCATTACGAATGTCCTTAGATACTTGAAAGAACAGTATTTTAATTGCGACAATCATTTATAAAATGAAATAAAATGTGACTGGCCTTAATTTTGGAGTGTCACTGTAGGACGTGCTAGCTGCGTAGGCTACAATACCATAGCACAGTCAAACACAAATTATTAACTTGAATCGCTTCAAGTGCTTTGAGTGTCTCTGTGTAGGCTATAATACTGCAACGCAGTCACCTGATCACATACTTGTCCAGTGTCAAACTGTGCCTCAGTCATTGGAGTCTCGCCGTTCTCTGTGTGTGCTGTCTTCTATCTGCTGCGGCCCTCATGATGCTCTGCCTGTCTTAAGATTCAAAAAGATAGCATTTTTCATAAGCAGAATGTGATCCCTTTCTTTTTCAACAAGTGACAAGCATCTAAACACTAAACCTCACAACCTTTTCCTCCAGGTGCAACGGCAATTAATGCAGGATACGCTCCGCTTCCAAACATGTTTAACTGCTTTGCCTATAGCGGGAATTACATGTTATAAGCACACCTAAAAATTATTCTTTATTCTTGATGCTTATAAGTAGAACATTGAAACAGCGTTTATATGGAAAGTTTTTATCACTATTTACAGTTGATTCTTATGAGTAATTCATATAAAATGATTACACTGTACCTACACTAGCATCAGTTCCTTGGACTTTATTAAAACTGATGGTAAATAATCGTTTTTAATAAAGGTACATAATATTTATTTTAAAGATAAGTCAAACCTCTTTAGGCGTGAAAAGTCACCATTAATTTTGGAACTAACATCAGCTGAATTTATTTTAATACGTCAGGATACTGTTTGAGGGTCCTGTCGAATACTGTCTCCACTAATAACCAGCTCGTTGGGGCGTGCGTCAATATTCCCAGGTGATCGACTTTTGCGAACGATTCAGTCTTACTCTGACATCGCGCAATGACATCCAGTGTATATTGTTGCGCATTTTGCATCAGGCTGTGCGGTTCAGAGTCGGTCTTAGCCCTAATGATAATGGAAGTGAATGTATATATGAACACTTTTCTGTAAGGGCTTTGTTGTATGTGTATTTATAGTATGATTTATTGTGAACTATATTGTTCGTATGGAAAAACATTATTTTGAATAGCTGTATGGGAATGTGATACCCAAGCAATGCGATATAGTGACACAGTTCCACCAGTTCCAGGCCTCTTTTCTTGGTCGTACAGATTCTTCGTAAGCGATCTCGCGGGTGGCATCCGATCCGAATACATTATAATAGCCTTTTTTGCAGCCTTGGTGCGTTCTCGTGTATTGTCGGTAGCAGGCCATCGAGGGGCGCCAAAATATCACATTTACATCAAGACCCTGAAACACTGTAATCACGTCAAACATGGATACCACCACGAGTGTAACTTCTCATATTCAAGGAAAATTAGGTCTAAAATGACCACAATTATGTATATATTTTAACTATAGATGTATTTTCGTTTGAAAGCTTAATCGAGGAATATATAATTCCCATATGTTGTATATCACTTTCACTGTCAAGGATAGGTTACCCTTTACATATTCCATATATAAACGAGGTGCTGGTCCATTTTTAAATGTTTGCACCACACAAGTCCATAGGCATTAAGTCTTCTGGTGATTTTACGCTGATTTACGGTTTTTACGCATACCACTCCTTACTCAACATACCAAGCCCATTTCCTGCCTGTTGAAGGTGCTGATGATGGGGGGTCGAAAAAATGTCAGTTTCCTGTTTAGCATTCCTCTGTTCCGACACTCCTCCGATTCTTTTTGCTCTTGTACTCCCACCTCTTTCTTAGCTCAACAGTTAGGCGCGCACGCTCAGGATGTTGGTCGTGACTGGCCAGTGCAAATTACAAAGCCTACAGGAAGAGGAATATCATGACAGAAAAGAGACTGCATTTTAAAACAGAAAAAGGCCTCTTCTGCCAGATGTTATTAAAGGTTATGACTGTTTTGTTTGAAGGATAATTTGTCATTTCTGCAAACCTATTTGTTTGTGGTAAATACACTGAGCATGTATTTCAAAAATCATTGCTGGAATCATTTCATAACAGACGACATTACAAATAAAATAATTATCAAAATTATTTGGAGAAAAATGTCATAGCCGGAACGTCTTACAGAATAGTCTGTAAAGGGTTACATGGGATTTAAATGTTCGGCATGGAGGCTACCACAGCAACAATGAGGGATAGCCAGGTCATTTATAAATGTAGAATTCTGTAAAATAAAAGGAAGAGCGAATGATGCTTTCATCAGAAAGACTTTTCGTTTCTGAGAAATCAAAACAGCTCCAAGGAGGAGAACGAAAAACGTCGTGGAAAATGAGCACCTCAGTGTACTGACGGGCTGGTAGCACAGGTACATCGCCACATCCATACTCTGCGCTGTGCGCCCCCCCCCCGGCTGACGGATGAACCGAAGGTCACTGCGTACCGATACGGTCTTATCGCTCTCTGCAAGGTGGTCCTTTGAGGTTAACACCAATTCTGGCTCTAGCTTTCCTAGGCATCATGAAAACGCATAAAATCCCTAGAAATAAACTAACAAAGCAAAGAGATAACGAGAGATCTAATATGTTTGATTATTTGGTTTATACACACACACACACACACACACACACACACACACACACACACACACACACACACACACACACACACACATATATATATATATATATATATATATATATATATATATATATATATATATATATATATATATCGCCCGCTAATTATATATTATTTATATACACTATGTATAAACTTATTTATTCTAAAAATGTCTTTATTCACATTAAAATCTACGATGTCTTTTTAAACAACCAGCCCAACCACAACAGTGATCATTATAACAAATAATCTTGGTCATTTAAGGAACACTTGTCTTTCGCGGCTCTTTAAATGTATCACTGTGGCCCCTTGGAGGATCCGAAAAAAAATGAACTGATTGGCGAGGTTATTAAATGCAATTCAACGCATTATTTACAGGATGCAATCAAATCGCAAAGAGGGTTTGTCTTCACTTTCAGTAACGAATTACTGGCGATTTGTGCTAGCTTTCGCAGCATTTTTGATGCCAAAATTAATAAACACAAATGACAAAAATAGTTCCAACGCATGTAAATCAGCCTAAAACAAGAAAACAGCATAGGTCGTAGAAATTACAGTAGTCAAAATTATTTCGGTTAAACTGTGAATAAGTAGTGATTCTTGTATTTACCACATTGTGGTTACTAATCACCGTTTTAATTTGTGGTGTAGATAAAAAAAAGAATTTTCGCATTTTTGGCTGAAATTTGAGTTAAGTTATAGAGCTTAAATGCTGATGTGATCTCAGGACAAGGTGTTCAGAAACGCCGATTCGTCTGTTTATTGTCTCACATGACGTAACTGTCTTTTATTTCTTATGAGTTAAACATGAGTTTTCACTTCACAAGACGCAAGGTGCACGTCCTCTTTTCCTACGATTTTTGCAATAGGATAGAGAGAACAATATATTCATACAGCCAGTACTCAAAACAATATAATTCAAATTTCTTCCACCACGCCGTGTAATTAATACTTGCTTATGCTTTAAGCATGTTGGGATATTTTAAACTTCTGAGTGTAGCCTATTTTTTTCTTTAGAGAACTATAAGGCAAATTCTAAGTTATTCCTGTGCATATCATACACAATATAGGTCTATATAGTTTTTTCTTCACGTTTGCCCTCGATAAAAAGACCCCGAATAATAATGAATCATTTCATAAATAATGGGTTTAGGAGCTTATCGACTACGAAGTGGCCACTGCCGCGCGCTTATCTCGCCTGGCCACATTGCTCCCGTGTTCCGCTCCCCATACTAAGCGCTGCGCTGGACGTGATGTGGAATTATATAGACCTCACTTCCAGCTCCACACAGCACTTCAGTGAATCTAAAACCCCAGACATGGATGACACTCGACAAAATGGCTCCACACATACACTAATATCAACAACACTCCGGTAACGGTAAGGGAAAATGCAGATATTTCCTCGCCGTTTTAATTTTAAACCAAATTGACTTGGAGGGTCAAAATACGATTGTTATTGTAATGGTATTTAGAGTAATTTATTGGTCATTATTCGTTCCTGTGGGATGTACGTTTGTTTTATAAATCGACATGTAGCCTATAAGGCCCATTTTTCTTAGAATTTACTGTGCGAACTCCTTTAAAAGCGTTAAGCGATTCATTCGTTTTATTGAACTAAATAAAATGTACAGGATACGAACCTGTCTAATAGCGAGCAAGCGTTCATTTTTTATTTGTGCGTATTCAATCGTCTCTCACTCGCATAAATACCATCGCATCAATAATATTGCTGGGCCTAAACGTTAAAAGTGGTATTCGAGTATTATAAAACACACTTCATAAAAGCTTAAACATTTACAGAATAGAAGCATGTTACTAAAAGGCGAACAGAGAATAGGGTGAGATTGTCTGTTTTGTTTGTGTTTCCCATTTCGTACAAAAGATGTCTAAAAGTATTCTGTTATGGATAAGGACTATGTATGCCTCACCTGTGCCAAATGTCACTAACTCTTTTGCTAAATGGAAACATTACCTTAAATAAAGACAAAGTGTCTCTTGAATCGTTGATGAAGTTACTGCAACTGTACTGGTCCTCAAAACAAAAGTCATATCACTTACAATTACACACTACAACTATTTCGTTCTGCTTATTGCAAAGACAGTTTTATTGTGCATGTGAGTTGCAAATACATGCAGCTACAACGAGTAGCCACTACAACCTATACAGCAACAACAGTAATAATAATAATAATAATAATAATAATAATATGCATGTTTGCGGGGAAAGACTGTAAAATGTGAATAGATCACTAACAGAGCAACGCCGTTAACATCACCGACAACAAACATCTTGGAAATAATTTCAAGACAAATCAGAAAAGAGAACTTCCAAATAATGTATTAGTTTGATTATACTGCTTAATTGTCATGCGTTTTCAGTGATTGAAGATGCCGCCTATTTAAACACATGACAGTGAAGGAAAGAACACAGAATATATCTTTCTGTACATAACTTTGATCCTCAAATAAACCGGAAAGCTTTTAACACGTCAAAATGAGCTGACCACTTCAATGGAAAATGGGGCAGCGCAAAAATATGGTGAAGTCCAAAACAACAACGTCAATGTCCCCGCAATTTCGCTTGTTAATTAGTTCATTTAACAGTATCTTTATTTCACATAAGATACACATTGACATTGTTTACACAAAGCAACGAAATTGTGTTAAGACTGATTTTAAGAATTACGATAGTCTGTACATCTTTCAGAAGCAAGAATACTTGAGTCACAACTGAACGTCATCACCAAAGGAGCGTACAAAATGATGGCCAAGCTCGCAGCTGTAGCAAGTTGCAGACAACAGAATATTATTTGACGATGTTGTGGCTATTTCTTGTTAGTTATACTTATCTTTTAGTGGGGGATTTGGAAGCATAAAGGTAGACGCATCACTGCAGACACCTGCTAGACGCCTGGTGACATTTTACGGACATTAAACAGATTATAGTAACACAAATAAGCGCCCCAGACATCCAAAACACGCTGAGAGATATCAGTGTCAGTTCAACGGCATATTGATTATTGAACAGATGCAACAATGTATGTAACAGATAAAGTCCCCAGCCCCTTTTTAGACGTGTCGGGCGTATTTCAGTGGCTGCATTTCACGTCTAAAGGGGAGATACGTTAGGTCAAGTTCAAGTAACAACAACACTCAAACGTAGCATGAGTTAAAGCAAGGACACCATCAGAAACACCAATGGCCTACGCACCGCCTACTGTAAACATGCATGAACTACAAGAAATAGCACCCTGTTTGTTATGCTCAAAAAAGTATGCGGCTAGATCTGTGTTTGAACAGCTATTTTGCACAAATGTGGACGTCGAATAAAGTTAGCATTTGCTTGTATGCCATCGTATTCCAGGACGAATGTTAAGTTTTAATATAGACATTGGAGCAAACCGGATTGGGACACACATCAAAGAAAATATTAAAACATGAAAAATATGCACGTGAACTGCAAAACAAATTTGAGGTGTACGTCCAATAATGGATTCCAACATCGAGCCTATAGGACAAATGGCAAGGAAAGCAAGAGAAGCTACCCGGTATACGTAGGGCTGAGTAATGAATTGGACTGGGTTGTGCTGTGATGAGATAGGTCACGGTATGTGAGCGCAGGATACTGTACTGTCAGTGTCTCCAGTCACGCGCGCTCTGAGGGGAGAAGTGCTGCAATTTGTCTTGCGTGTGTTCATACAAAAAGATCATTTAAACGTTTCTAGTAGGCTAATAATTGTAATATCGTACATGTACGTAAAAAGTATAATCTTTTTCCAGGTAATATTAATGATAGCGAGGGTCAGAAGCCACGCTCTCCTTGGATTGTGCTTTACGCATTTTTACGCTTCTTCAGAAACACCTCTGAATTTTATATTCCGTGGAATCTCCTTTGCAAAACAATGAAAATGATGGAAAAATTGAAACCGGAGTTTCGCGAGAACAGTCCTGGTGGGGAAACGTGCGGGTCGCCAGCGCACGACACCACTTCTTCTGCAGGTCTGGTGACCGCGGAAAGGGACGAGGGGTGCGAAAAACAGGAAGGCACGACGGCGGTGGACTCTGCAGAGAGTCAGCGGAGAAGCGAGGCTGTCCCAGGGGACCACTGCAAAGGGACTGTCATCATTAATGGTGTTACCAAGGAAACGGCTTACAACACCAGCGAGCTAAAAAAGGAAGTGCCAGTGATCGAGCTGGCCAGGAGAGGAGGGACCGCGGATATAAAAGCCAGAGAGCACAAGGCAGACGGCAGCCACAAGGTGCAGACCACCGAACTGTGCAGACCTCCTGTTCCCTTGCCGCTGCCTCCCCGGGACCCGCTGAGCGAAACTCGAATGGTGCAGTTGAGTCCACCCGCTTTCCCTCTCCCAGCCCGAGCGATGCTGTACAGTAACATGGCGCAACCGCTCGCCACTCTCAACAGGTAAAGCAAAATCCTATCTACTATTTTATTACACCTAATTTCTTCTCTTCCCTCTGTTTTATAGTGTGATTACAACTAAAGTTTAATTTAATTTTTTACAATCAAATACATTTTACACCAGTCTCAAGACACTGAGAACTGAATGTTGTGATAGGCTACTGTCAGTTCGAAAAGGTTAGATTTGTTTATGGATGAATGATAGAGATGGGCTGGTAAGTTCGTTACAAAATAAAAATGACTGCATTTCAGATGTATAATAAAAATGTAAATATGTAGCCTTAATGGTTCTGTATCAAACAACTTACAGTTCAAATGAGCCCATTCTCAATTCCTGTAAACCGTGTCCGTCTTTGTACATTGGAGATGATTTTTTGAAATTGTGTAATTTGTTACCAGAGAGAAGCAAATTTTATATTAATGATGATACGAGTACTGATAATTACGGCCAGCACGACGGCAGACAGACAGATTGACAGAAAGATGGATTTTTCTGATCTACACTTGTTCTACACTGAAAATCACAGCAGGCCATTGGATTCAATTTGCAGAGATGATTTGGTTAAATTTATCCAACAGCTTTATACAACATTGAAATATATTTAACAGCATTATATCAAATTTGAAATCAATTAGCAGTACATACAAACGGACCGCCGTGGCCTTTGTTAAATGGTCCTCCTTACAATAATAAAAATACACTTAGGCCTGACAGTAATTTATTTCCGAATGCAATAGCTCAGGTATTATTTTCCCCCATAGCTATTTAATTTAGAATCGCTAATTGTTTTCGGTTTCAATAGGCTATAATTAGGATCCTAATTAGCGGGTTGAAACTTCCATTAGCTATTACAGAGTTCAATATAGGTTATCAAAAAGAAGAAATACTTTTATCAAGCAAAGAAAGAATTACAATTAACAAGACCGATATCGTTACATCAAGTTAATGAACTTACCTAAACGAATATAATAGAAATCCCCAATCAATTCGATTTTAATTGAAATTATTTCGTAATTGTAAATCATACGTGCCCTAACTTCTGCGCATTTCCTCGACAGTGGCTTTGGCGGTGACCCGGACCAGTACGGCATGTACCCCAACAATAGGATGAAACGTCGACCTGCGCCGTACGAGGTTGAAATCAACGATGGTAGGCGCATTTTAGATCTTTATAAGTATGATAAGGGACACTTTGACTGTGTCCTGATTTCATTTAATTACATTCCATCATCCATTTCTTCTTTCTCCCCATTCCATAAAATCATCACTTTGAATATAAATTACACACGGTGAATCGAAAAGAATTACTTAAAATCATTGTTTTAATATCACTGTTCCAGATTACATTTTAAACAAATAAAATCACCGACATATCAACAATCGTATACAAATACATGGAAACGATACAAATGTAAGTGAAAAAAAATGTTTAATTTCAACAGTTACTAATTATGTAAGACAAAGTGTTCATACAGTGTATCAGCATTCTAATGTATTGCAAAATGATTTAGTGTCCTTGTTTTGTATTGCAAAATTATTTAGTGTCCTTCATTTTTCTTTCCATGCTGCAGTACTCTTTAACTGTTATGTTTCATTGCTCTGTCACAGCATTTTGGAAAAGCAATATCATTTTCTTCAAAATGCAAAACTATTTCACACAATTTGAAAAATGGAATCATGTATATGTGATCAAGGGCCAGTATTCCTGGTTTTAGTGATGCCAGTCTAGTTCTTCAGTTGCTTGGCACACTGTGATAAACCATATTGTGATACTTCCTGGTAGTCATTTTCAGTAGGCTTAGTAATAACATATTTCTAAGAAAACCAGTATAGTACAGTACATTTGAAGGCATTAGCATCTCTTGTGTGAGTTGTAGACCATGTAACACACCAAAAGGTGTTCAATAAAACACAGTCCTGAAATAAAGAGGCATTTGAAAAAAAAATCCAAACATATTCCTTTTGGGGAAAACATCTGCTTTGAGATGACAAGGGCATTTTGCTTCATTGGATAAATCTGGAGAAAAAAGAGAAGGAGAAGCAGGGAGATGGAAGGAGGAGGGAAGAGGCAAAGGGGGGCAGAGTTGCCTGAAGGAGGGCACACGTAGGCACTGTGCATCTAGTGCAGATAGCTGGTGGTTCCCCATAAAAATGCAAATATACCACAGTGCCTATGGCTGCCACTGCAGAGAATGCTTGGGGATTAGATGGGAAGGCAGAGCTGAATATGTATTAACAGAATAATAAACACAGTTTGCACGCATGAAGCATCCTGTCCATAGATTTCTCATTTTTGCATGAATTGTTATGATTTGCGGCACAGTTATTTTCTGACCTGATAACGTTTGCTTGCGCATGGCACCAGGATGACATTTTCAGGTCAGAGTTAAGTATTTTAACAGGTCATTTAATTCAAGTCAGTTTTAGCAAGCGCTAAAAATACATTGAAATGAAAACACACTGAAGCTAGTATTAACCGTGCTTTTCATTTTATTTACATGCAGGCATGTTCATTGTGCTTAAAATGTGTTCATGACACACCTCACAACACTTAACTTACCCTACTAAATCAATGGAATATACCCAAAATTATTTTTTAACATTCAGTTCTTGTCAGGCTTTGACATTATCTACTGTACACCAACAGCTTTCAACACTATGCAATTTCCATATGGTGAGAAGCAGAATAAAAACACTGAAAATAAAAGCAGGCTTCAGCTTTGCATGTATGACAATAGTTTGAGCAATCCATGATCAGTTTATCAGTAATTATCATTCAGAAAGTAATGCCCTCCCTTAGAGAAAAGGGCATCACCATTGATTTGAATGTTCAATACTGTAGGGATAATGTTGGCTTATTGACTGTGCTCAGAAATCCATTAGCAAAGCTGTGGAGGTGGATAGAAACTATATAACCACGTGCTGGTTTTGGTTAAGGCTTTGTGGCTTTTGTGAAGAGAAATTGATCAGTGTCCTTTGCTTAACCGCAGTACCACATAAAAACCTTAAATATATGCATGCAAAAAAAGCGACTGCAGTGACCTGAGAGAAGCAGGATACAGACAGGTTTCAGGAACAATACCTGAAGGGAGTAATGAATGCAGAGATGCCCGGCACCATGAAGGGAGCGATGAAGTGCCTGACTCACGTCTCTCCCCTCCTCTTCCTCCTCCTCTCCTCCGCGCAGGCTCCCAGCCCAAGATCGTGCGCAGGATCTTCACCAACAGCCGGGAGCGCTGGCGGCAGCAGAACGTGAACGGGGCCTTCGCCGAGCTGCGGAAGCTGATCCCCACGCACCCGCCCGACAAGAAGCTGAGCAAGAACGAGATCCTGCGCCTGGCCATGAAGTACATCAACTTCCTGGCCAAGCTGCTGAGCGACCAGGACGACATGGTGGGCGGCGGCGGTGGCGACGCGGCATCCCGGGCGCGGGAGGGCCGCGAGGCCGGCCTGGTCAGGGAGGACCTGCTGCAGGACATGCTGTCGCCCAACTCCAGCTGCGGCAGCCTCCTGGACGGCGATGGCAGCCCCGAGAGCTTCACCGAGGAGCAGGACTCCTCGGCGGACTCACGCCCCGCCAACAGAGGCCTGCACCACCCAGGACTGCCTCTGGATGGCAGCAGCCAGCGGTGATGACGAACTTTGGCCTCTGTTGGAGAAGAGAAGGAGAGCGCACTTTGTGTCGCAAGGCACTGGGGAAAGAAAATCAAACACAAATGGGAAGGATGCAGTGGGGGCGCTAACACTTTTAAGGCATGAGCTTTTTACAGACGTATTCCTCAAATCAGTCCCGTCTCATTTTACTTTACTGTGTTTTTATCTGCACCCAATTCAAGCGGAGCTAAGAAGGCTACGGTAATAGACTCTGGTACATACAAAAACAGTTTTCAGCAAAGCCTGATTGACGCTGTTTTTTTTTCCAGCTGCTGTTGTACACAATGAGAAATAACGGCTCAATAAGTACTATCGCAGTATAATGGGCTTAATTTGAGTTTAGAAAAAAAGAAAACCCACAAGAGCCAACGGAAATGAAAATCACCAAGATTGAGACTTTCAGAATGGTACCTTCCGTTGCTTTTGCTGATTTTCACCAGGTACACCGGACAGACAAAGGAACTGTTGCAGGAATGTACTGTACAGACAGAGTGCATTTTAGAATTATTAACGCAGGTGCATAGAACACAAATTTACGGATTATGACAGGGACATCTCTGTTTTATGGTTGCACATGTCTGTGCAGGGACAAGACGTAATTTTTTTATAACATTCAGAAAAAAATTGTGCAGAATGGCATTTAAAATCAATTATCATTTAGCAGACACAGCTTATATTTTTTATGCCTGATAGGCATACATAAAAAGTATTTCTGTGCTGTTTTTGACTTCTCAATTTATGTCATACATGCACTGCTTGTCCATTTCAAAGTGAGACGATTGTCACACGGGTTGTCCAGTCTCACAGATTTTTTGTCCTTTCAAAAGAGGAGGCCATGGTATTCCCAAGGGAAGTAAATCCACTTTTAAATGACAAAAACAACAATATATGAGTCAGTAGTTATGAAAAGAATGCTGTTTGCAATGTAAAAGAGGTACAAGAGATCTGCTCCCAAGTGTACATAAAATCTGAGGTGTATATCTGTATTTAATAATGAAACCTTTTGGTTTGAACTTCTTCTTTTTATTGTCCTTTAGTATGGTACATTAAGATTGCCACCTCCTTGCTTCTCACATTTCCTCCCTCTCATTCATTTCAAAGCGATAAAAGACAATGCCAGTATTTCCATTGCTGCATTTTTGTTCAGCGAATGTTCACAACATATGGCTTTGACTTCTGCTGTTTCTTAGCAGACTTTTGAATAACCAGTCTTGGTACCTTTAATTCTTTTATGTATTGAAGGAAAAAAAAGGATGATTTTAATGTGACATTTAGTAGAAACACATTTGTTGTAAAATGATTATAAATATGACTATAAATATATGCAATGTTATATCACAGAATTTTCTAAAAAATGAAAATAAAAAGAACAAATGCAAATATGTCTTTTTGTATTTATATGTTGCCGGGGTGACACTGAAAAGAATGACAGTGATTTTAAAATGTAAATTTTTCTCAAATGATCTGAAGTACCATCAAGTGTGGAATTTATTCCTGAAGACATTTTCTATAAATGTCATACAATTTACAATCTTTCATCTTTACACTCTGTACCAGGTCCTTTCACAATTTTGGAACAGAGGAGTTAACATTAAAAATGAACCATTTAAACTTACATTTTTCCAGATGTCAGTTGGCATCACTGACGTCAAGGATAAATAAAATAAAAGGGATACTGGGGTTTTGAGCATTATTGGGGTCTATAATTATTATTATTATTATGTCAACTTTTAAGCTATTCAGCATCTTCAAAATTCAATCTAATTGTAATGCACTTTGTCCTCAGCTTTAAAGCTTTGAGTATGAAATTTAAGGAAGTTTTATTTTCTTCTCATTCTTATGAAGCATTTTTATAACACTTCCTCATTTTTTCCCTGAACATTAATGACAAAGTGTCCTATATTTAGATTTAATGTGGGTTCATATAGGCTATAGTCTGAATAGGGCGGAAAAGCCCTTTATCGTTTGAAAACAGAAGCTACCTCAGTCTGTATTGGTCCCATTCACCCTGCCTGCATTAGAGTGAACTCGCATCACAGCAGCCCAGGAGGTGGGATTTGCTTAAAGCATCAGGAGGTCTTGAATTACACAACACTTGCACTAAATAAAACATCCATGGCTTTTTCTGTATGTGTCATCAATGACAGAGTGTACAAGAATCCATCCTAGTGCATCTAAGAAAGCAAATTTAGGTGCTTGCTGGGTTTCTACTGCGCAATGCAATGATTTTGGATTTTCCATGTGCATATAAAATCAAACACTGAAAAAGACACAAAAATGTTTGAGAAACTTGCTCTGTTTCATAAATCTCTCCAACAGTTACTGCTCTAGGTGCTTTAGCAGTATCAACTCTGAAAAGAAATGCAATATAAATCAGCTCTATCAATTGGACCTTCCTTGTTACATAGCATAAGCAGGGATAATACAGCAAAGTGCAGTGCTTTACATTGAACAATGCTTATAAATAAGATGCTAACAATGCTAACAGTGGCTTTCTGTGCTGGATTTCCTGCTGTGTTGGATATTATCTGCTGTCAGACCAGTTGTGCGTGTCTGGGTGAGGCACTGTTTGTGATTGATGTCACTGCAGTACATCAGGTATATGGGAAACACACACAGCCAATGGAAAAGCAATCAGACAGTGCGCAGGTCCCAGTGGGAGCGGGAGGGCGGTATGGAACACTGGGGTAATGGCATTTCCCAGCCTAGTCCTGCCCACACCGCCTCATCACTGTCACTCTCATCTGACCCACTGATACAGATCTTACAGCACTGGTTCCCACCATCACGGTGCGCTGTGTCCATGCTGAAGAGTGCTGAGACACAGAAATAAATGCAGAGACATTCATCTCCCCAGTATCAGTCCGTCACATTATACCCCTCATTGACAGCGCTGTAGACTGTAACTCTGTAATTACATTGGGAAAGGCAGGGAGGTAATGAGCACCGGTTCTTAATTCAGGATGTCATTGAAACGCTTGTGGCAACCACTCGAAAGCAAGGGTTAATAAGAAGTTGAGTGGATTCGTTGGGCTATTGTTCTTCTGTATGGGAGTCAATAGAGCGGGAGCTGGAGTGGTTTGTTTTGTGTGGAGATTCCACGTTTTCACTCTCATTGCTCCTGAATGCATCTTGCTTTCAGGCCCTGGAGCTCTGAGCATTTTTCAAAGGATAGAGCCCTGTGTGAAGGGCCCTGGCACACCCCCGCACATGCCTATCAACACCTGCTGTCAGTCTCTCACATGAGCATACACATTATACTTGAACATACACTTGTAATAAAACTCTCCAAAATCATACACGTCACATACAAATGTAATAAATCATATTAAAATAGTCATATTAAAATACCAAATATACAGTACTAGTCAAAAGTTTATACATGCCTGATTAAGATGCATTCAAAGACATTTTGATCTAAAGACTTATGCTTGTTTCTTAGACAAATATAAACAGTTGATACCTATGTATGAATTTCCTTCCAAAAAAATTTTAAAAAGATATTTTTTGCTACTTTAAAAAATCTAAAATATAAGCTAGTTTTGTTTAACACTTTTTGGTTACTGAATAATTCCATTTGTGTTATTTCATAGTTCTTATGTCTACTATTATTCTAAAATGTGGAAAATAGTAAAAATAAAGAAAAACCCTTCTATGAGTAGGTGTGTCTGAACTTTTGACTGGTACTGTACACTTGAAAAAGAAAAACAGGATGTAGAATTCCAAATGTTTGCTGAAGGCTACATACAAAAGAAATAAAATTCAGAAATAATATTGAGGACAGGAAATTGACCAAATGTCTATGTAAAGAATGACCTGTATACAAAGCCCAACACCCATTCATTTAGCTACCTGCTAACCAGTGTCTTTAAGTGAACCAGTCAGTCTGTCTATTCTCCAAACTCGCGTATTTCATCCATGACATGATTGCCTCTTGATGTAATGGCCCGGTTTGGTTGAATTGATCATGTGCTTTAACAAAACAGCCAAACCACTGTGGAATTTGACCACGATATTTCCTTTTTAATTAACTCTCCCATTTTCCCATAAGAACCTGGTGTGAGAACAGTCAGGACCCTCCCTGGATGGGTCTCAGAGGGGCCCGAGCATTAAAAGAGCCGGTTATGGGCAGATAAAAACACATCGTTGGGAGACAAGATAACTAGACGGAGGTGAATGAATCCAATTAAAGGGCCCCTCCCACCTTGGCCATCAGATGGCCCACCGGGGGGCTGTGGAGGTTCCAGTGAACCTGAGAGCGGGGAGGTTCTCAGTGGAAAACAGCTCCTGGATGGGCCTCTCATAGCTGCTATCAGCTCGCCCCATCACTGAGCTGTCCCCTGAGGAGAGCCGGTGGCGTGGGGGTGGTAATGAAGGGGTAGGGGAGGGAGGGGGGGAGGGGAGGGGAGGGGGAGTGCGTGTCTGTGTGTGTGAAAGAGGCTGCTAATTTGGCCTGTGATGCACAGCGCTGGCGGGACAATGCCTTGCGTGGACTCTCGGCAGGCCCGGCTCCCACCCTCTCTGAGACGCTCATGTGTCCCTGGGGTCCTGGGGAGGTGTGTCCTGTGCCCTTTCTGCTTTCTGTATCCAGCTCTCTTTTCCCATTTGCCTTTTACCCACTGCCTTTTACAGTTTTACTTTCAAACCCCGCTATTTTCCTAACTCTGGATATAGAAAAAAACCAAAAAAACATTTTTTTTCTTGGATTCTGTGCCACTTTATCTTCTCATGTTCTCTTTAATTATTACTTGACATTTTTGCCAGTCTATGATTTACTCGTTCTAGTACAGACTAATTATTAAACTCATGACCTGGTGAAATACAGAGCTGGGTACATGCAGACAGGAACAGAATCTTCTAACCTACTGGTTTGTTCACAAACTGTCTACCTTCCTCTCTCAGTGACCATAAATACAACCAAGAAGCACTGCTCTGTGGATAATACCATGACAATATCTCTTCTTGTGTCACCAGTTTCTGTAGACACCAAGGCAAATCAGGGTCAAAGCAAGCAGACCTGAATCACAGTTTAAAACTACCACTCCAGTGAGATATTAGTGGTTCCCATCGAAGCATGATGTTTACTCTCCCAAGCCAAAGTCCTCCACTCTCAGTTCCTGGTGTTTCCTGGTTACTTTGTGCGGAAGATAACAAACACACATAAATACGGGTAGTCGGAATCTGTGCCAGTGTGTAAATTGTGTATCTGATAAGGCATCAAAACAGCATGATTGGGATATTCCTGGCAACAAACCAAGAGACTTGCAAACTGCTGCAACAGTGTCAGACACAACCTTTATCAGTTACATATGACAAAAGCAATAATTCCTGTTAAAAATTGCACTTCCGTTTGCTGTGGGGTGTGCATTTATAGCCCTGAATTTCACAGTGAGGTGTGTGGTCAATCATTCACTGGCAAACTGGCTGTGTGCACTTGAGGAAGTAGTAAAAGAATGATCTTTTGAAAACAGGGCTGGTCTTCAGGCCAGAAACTGCACACTCCACCTAGAAGCACAGCACATTCCTAGCACTTCACTGGCACCTGTTTTTCCCCCATTTGTTGGAGCTACTTCTTGGGGTTTTCTAAACATCACTGACAATGAGGCAAGCTGTTACAGTGTTTCTCTGGCTTTTGTTGACGCTGAGGAATGTCTCAGCCCAAGACGGTAAGAGAAAAACATTTACATTCTTTGTGTATTTTCTCTGATTTTCACAGTTGTAACAAGAATAAGACACCAACTATTAATTGGACTGCTTTACTGAGGTTCATTGCAAACAGCTACACAAGGACCTTCAGGGAAACACCATTATTCATGGCCAGTGAAGTTCATTGTACTTTTCAGAACAGAGACTGATTGAGGAGGTACTATGCCTGGATAAACGTAAATGGTTTTTTGGCTCATGGTTCAAACACCATGTCTTCTCTAGACTAGGAAACAACATAGTATGTTGAACATACTGATATTCGCTTTACTCTTCAATAAGATGGAGGGGTGAGACCAAAAATGTTGCCCATACCGTATTCTGTAAATTTGGTTCCAAAAAGCAGAAGAATTCAGATCACTGGGAAAAAGTATTACACAACTATTTCCTGACAGCTTTATGCAAAATCACTACACATTATGGCCATCAGTAAATGGATTGTAGGCAGAGTGTTAGAAGACAGTGATAATGCTAATAAGGCAAAAGCATCTGATGAGCATGGGTGCATAGCACAGTAAACCAACACCCACAAACGCATGCTGTGTGTAGAAGATGTACTGTATATTTTCTGATATACTGATTTCTTCTCTGGTTGACAGGTTCTGAAGGAACAGCCACACGGGCGCTGCCAAATTGGCTGACTGGGATTATTGCAGTGGCTGTCTTCCTCTTCCTTGTCTTCGTTGCCTTCCTGGTCAACAAGGCGTGGTGCGAGACGCCAAGGTAAAAGTAGCTGGTAACCATAGGATTCTTTTCGATGGTGGAGTGGGTGGCAACAGGCCAGGTCTGCTGGCTGAACATTCAAAGGTCAATCATGTTTTTTTTTCTTTATGATTCACTTGGTAACCTATCAACACTGAAATTGCAGATCTTACAACAAGGCATTGCATTTATGTTCCACCTAACAAGCATCCCAGAGTTCTTCACAATGAGGGATAGAACTCACTTCATCCAGCACTAATGTTCAGTGCCCAGGGGTGGTGGGCAGGATAGGACACCCATAGATAGTTTAAATGGAGTCAATTAGTGAACCATGTTTTTTTAGACAGAACCAATTTGGAGCTTTGGCTGTACACTGGGTTACATGTCTACTTTTTACCATATGTCTTCACAAACAGTTTAACCTTTAAACAAACCACTCTGCAGATCTCAGAAACTTTCTGCTCTGGGTAAATAATATTTATAGAGAATATATCTGAAAGAATTATTTTATTTAATCCCCTTATTAAGTCGGGAGTCAAAGGCAGAGCCAGTGAAGACTGATGAATACTCCATGACCAACGGAACGCACTATGACACCACTCTGGATATGGTCAGGTAATGCCCCTTTCTAACTGGACACGGATCTCTTTCTGCAGTGACCAAAGTCAGCTGATGACACAGTTTAATAGAGACTTAGTGCTAATGCAAATAGCTTTTTCGTGTGTACTCACTACTTACATTTACCCATATGGAATACAGCTTTAAAACCTATTGAAACAGGGAATGGAAAGATAAAAAATGATTATGCAATGGCTTCATCATTCTGTGAACACTTCTGAGTTATTTTTTGTTATTGCTCTCAGATTTTTTTCAGATCATCTTAGTAAACTAAATTGGCAAATAAATAATTTAAAATACATAATTGAAAAAATCCTCACTACTCAACAAATATTATCATATAGACCTTAATAAGCTTAATCATAAATTGGTTTCAAGTGTATTGTTTTTTTTTTAACCAAAACTGGTCAAAGCATAAATGGTCACTCTGTTAGGTGTAGTTCCACAAATGTGTTGATGGGAGGATATTAGTCATCTGTAAACTTGCTGATCCATGCACATTTGTTATATTTATCTGAATTTCTGAATGCTTGTTTTACAGGTCCAACGAGAATGAGAACGCATATGAGAATGTGACCGCTCAGGACAGCAATGAAAAAGTAACAGCCATGTGATTTATGCTACACCTGTAGGAGACCCTCTTCTTCTCTTGTGTGCCACCCATTTTCTGAGCACGCTATTATTATGCACTGACACACATAGACATGAATGTACTGACATACCTTTTAAAAAGGCCAGATTACTGATCTATTTCTCCTCTTCTTGCTTTGGGTGAATTAGGACAAACCTGATTTAAGTACAGACCTGATCAACTTACTGCACATGAACCCTGCTCTGAAGCTTGAGAGATTGAAAAAGAGAAAATGATGATTGAGTCAATTTTGGTGATGATCAAATAAACATATTCGTGAAGTAATAAAAACAACAGTGGTTTAAATGATTGTGAATATGACATGGACAATTAACACCACGTAAAACAACTCACACCCATTCTAGTGATTACATACTAATAACAGAAGGTGCTATTGTATCATCACAATCAAAAAGATATTCTGACATATACCATCTTGAATCATGTAATTTTTGTAGGAATCTTGATATATCCTGTTTTTAGTATGTCATCTGACAATCTAAATGAAGAAAAAAAACTTTTTTTACAAGACGTGTATTTTTGTGTTGGTACTTGTGTTTCTCTTATTCCAAAACAATAAAAGTGAAGGAAATGGAATCTTATGCATTATTCTGTCACTGGAGGTAAAGACTGTCCATGCTGACTCTTTGGAAATCCACCAAGTTCAAAGTTTAATGGTCCAAAATGTGATTTAATGATTAAGATTCTACATGGAAAGGTTGTGTATGGAGCAGTATTTAGCAATAATACCTAAACTCACTGGACTTTGCAACATTCAAACATTCAACAGTTAGGAATTTCACATGTTGTTCCATGTATATTCTGACCAGAGCATCCACCCCATAAGAAGTCTGATATTGTGAAATGTGCATTCTGGGGGCTGACTGACATAACAGACCATTACCAGCAGGATATTTTCCAAATGTTCTGAACATAATTAATGCAGTCTCCCCACTGCATTTAACAGCACATAAAATAACCCAGTGTATACCATTAATGACTGATGCAACTGGGAATGTGACCTTATGTAACACACCAGTACAGACTAGTGCATCTGCACTTCAATCCACACATCACAAACAGAAATCTTCAGGTTCATACAGTGTATATTTCATTTTATTACATCTCCATTCATTTATCATCATATATCTAATATATGTATTTGAATCATTTCTTTGGATCTGAAAACATCTTACATCAATCAATGACATATCTGACATATAAATATATATTTATGGCACTACAGAGGACTATCTGTCATTATGTGGCTTGAGATACTGTATTCTGGGTTACAGGATTCCGTGTACAGGTTATAAGATCGTGATCAGTACTGCTTCAGCTACTGTTGCATTTTTTTCTCATAACAAAACAAGAAAGCACAGACACAGACCAGAAGAAACTGGGTCAGGCACACGTATCTACAACACCACTGTGTCAACGATCAAAGAACCCCAGGGAGTGAAACCTGGCTGCTAATGTGAAAGGATAAGACTGGAGATGCTGCTGCTGCTGCTGCCTTAACGATGAATGAGTATGAGGAGAAAGAGGCTCAGCTAAAAGACACAGCTATGTCATGCTGACAGAGGTTTAACTGGAGACCCATGTCGAGCTGGGTTTTTACAAGGCTGCCTGTAGGTGATGGATTCACTCGCTGACTGAACGCAGTAGCTTTCCATGGCACAGTGATCTGGAGGTAAACATGAGGCACTACAGGGAGCAGAACGCACACACTGGAAGGCATGTATCAGACATTAATGGGATCATATGCGCTCTTTGCACTCTTCTAGGACAGGGAATCACCCTCAGCGAGGACATAATTGTGTTTCAATATGGGTTCTGTATAAAGTGTCTGTGAAAGGTTCCCCCTGTGTAACAACCCTGGGACCCAGAAAGACTCTTAATGGAACCTGCACTTCTGAGCCCTGACAGCTTCCTGTGAGCCCTGACAGCTTCCTGTGAGCCCTGGCAGGTCAGTATGACACCGGTGTCTGGGCACAGCGTGGACAGGATTTCCTGACATTGTCCAGCATAGTACTACTAGGCCAGATTCACACAGCTGAACACTGGGACGGCTGTAGCGATGTCACATGTTGACAAATGTCAACAGAAAAAAAAACAGCAGTTGAAAAGATTCTAACATGCTTCAAAAATAATCAGAGAAATAAATTACATATTTACAAAGGAAACGAAACTGAAATGTACTGAACGATGCTACAGCTACACTGTCAATGATGTTAACAGTACCAATCCACACTGAAAAAGGAACATTTCTGATTCAATGCTCAGGTGAAATGCACTAATGTACTCTTCAGTATTGAAATTGACTGCAATCTCAGGGGAAGAGTTATTGGAAGATTCAGGTTAAAAACATAATTTACTTGTCCCTTCTATTATTATAACTATGAGTGCTTTCTCAGTACAGCATGTGGGACTTCCCTTAGAATGACTGGACAGAGGAAGAGTGTTTGGGTCTGACCCAGCAATGCAACACCAGAAGTGAACCTAGCAAAGGGAGTCAGACAACTGCCAAGGTTAATGAATCAATGTGACTTGGATACCCAGCGCTCCTAACAAAATGGCTACATATAATTATCAGCAACACATTCATGAAGGCCACTGCAGTAATATACTGAGAGGCATTAAAAAGACAGCATTTACAGTTGAGTTGAACATTCAGACGGAAAAGTACTAAAGGTGACCAGTGCTACAGATTCTTTACAAATTGACACACAAAATCTATTTTCCCCACTTCCGCCACGTGACCAATGGTGATACACCTAACACTGATGTTGTCCTTATAGAGGCAAACCTGTAGTTGCCCTGCTTTTCTCTGCTGGTTATGCACTGTTGACCAAGCATACAGAGGCTGTAGAAAACTCTAAGTCTCACAAACCATAATGCCACGACCGCTGGAGATGAAATGGGGAACAGGATGCAGGCGTGAATGAATGGCAGTGTTGAGGAACGCCAGACTCTTTAGGGTGCAACTGGACGTAAATAAAGGAAACAGCCGACAGTGACAATGTATTGTCACATTGTGGACCCCATCAATATAGAGGGCTATATCTATGAACGGTCAAAATAAGCAGCAGCCTTGCAGAACAGCGCATAAATCATGCACAGCGTACATAAAAATATCCACTCTATGATGTGTTTTTCAAAACATTTTAAAAACGAGGATGTGTTACATTTTTAATGCCTTTCAGTACTACCTCTTTGCATCCCTCAATCCATCTATACACTTGCAGTGACCATATTACAGTGATTTCAGTATCCATTAGATGGTTGTGGTGTACAGATTTTAATTCACTGTTCTTGCAAAGGTTTCGATTTAAAAAAAATACTTGAACATTTCTTCATATCTAGTATGTTTAGTCAGAACTCTGGCCTTACCCACCCCCAGACCAAACACAAGGCATTTAAACGCATTTAACTATGTGAGAGCTGGACTGAGTTAAAAAAATCCCTCAGCTAACATGAGAATAAAGAAGAGCATACAAATATGTCACCATGCTTAAAGGGCTGAGCTGATAGAGAGCCTCAGATGTGAGGCTGTTTTAGAGGACTATTGTGAGAAATTTTCTCTCTCCAAAATGTCATCAGAAGTCAGACACGGCCAAATCCCTGGCTTAAGCTGCTCTGCTTGTGTGGACTGAGACACTATAGACTATCCTCCTGTATCCTCTGGGAGTCATTCAGCCATACTCGTGTAACACCTCTTCTTTTGTACCTCAGACGAAGCTCCAAGCTGCTAATGGCCGTGAGCTCTTGTGAGGCCAAACTCGTTTCACTTCAGTCACACTGTTGAGGCCAATCTGGTGCTGGCTTCACAGCAAAACGCTACTGGGTATGAAAATGGCAGGAGTATGAACATTAAGACTGGGACCAGTGGACTGAGTGAGTAACATTTCCTCTCCGATTCCCTTTTCTTGTGATGGACCAGTCCAACCCACTTTAACTACCTATGAATGCATAGAAAGAGCACAGGGACTGGCACAGTACAAGACAGGACAGGCAAAGTACCACAACTTTCATGAATCCTTCTGTCCACTTGCAGTGCTCTCATTCATCTACTTTCATCACCACAGCGCCACCTGCAGTCAGTGGGGCTGAAGTGGACGCGAGAAATAAGAGAAAAGTTCCCTTCAAGCCTCCTGTAAACAACTTTCAGTGTTCTAACGTGGCACCCCCGGGTGAACCCTAATCCCAACGGTCTTCAAAACGCCGCCATAGTTCTCGAAAAGCCTTTCTCACAGAGCGAACCAGTAAGAATGAACAGTTTGTCAGGTGTAGCCCTTCCTTGAGCTCTGGTCCCTTCGGTTCCACTCCATCCCAGAATGTGAATGCAGGCCGAACCCCACGTGCCGCCCCCAATCGGCAGGGTCGGTGGGGGAGTCCGAGTTAGGACAGCACCGCCAGAGTGACAGTGCCCCTCTGGCGCTTCAGTACCGCCACAGCCTGCTCGTGCGTCGCCCCCTCCAGGCTCTCTCCGTTCACTGACAGGATCTGATCTCCCCGCTTCAGCCGGCCGTCAACCGCTGCTGCCCCCTGCAGGCAGGTCAGAGAACAGACACAGACAATAGAAAAGTGATCACTTTATCACTTTTGAAATACTGGATGACAGTTCAAATTTTTTCTCTCCTACACACAATCCGTAATACTGTAGGTCAGCAATTGGAAATATAGAAAAATGACAACCCTATTGTAACTTGCTGTTTATTTTATGTATAGTATCATGATGTGTTTTAGATTCTGTGATCTAGTGACTGTGATGTATGGCAGTATACTTTGCTTCCCTCGTCTAGTCATGATGATTGCCAGCGTCACAGTAATGGGTCCCCACCCATCTGGTTACTTTGTGATCCGGTTTCTTGCCATGTGTATTTGTGACCTCGCTGATGTGTGTTTTCTCACAGAGAGAAATGACTGATGACTAAGCCAAGTATACTTGGCTTCCATTGCCTAGTCAGGTTGCACAAGTTAACTTGTGGGTAGGGCTTGAACAGTGTAATGCTCACTCTCACTGGTCTGGGAGTGTTGTTAGCCTGGTCTTACACTGTTGCTCATTCAACTTGAATGGACACACTTCTGTTCATTTGTGCTGGAAGTCACTCTGGATAAGAGCATCTGCTAAATTAATGTAATGTGATGTATTTTAACTATATTCAGTGATCCTTCACTTCACTGTCAATCTGTACTAAAAAACAGTCAACAGCAGAAAACCACCAATGTGTTTTCTAAGGCACAGTAATGCACATTGTTATCCTGGTATCACCTGGTATTTTAAATTCTTATCTGCACTTGTCTGGAAATGTAAACAGCATTCCATTAAGATGCTGTAGTTTTCGAATTATGAGAAAATGACTAAATCGCTGAGCGATAACTAACAGCAGGAAAGCTGAGTGTGGAATGCTGGATGAAGCAAAAAAAAGCTAAATTAAAGTAGAAGTAAAATGCTGTGAAGTCAATTTGCAGTGATTGTGAGTTTAATTATGGAGATGAGTCAGCTCAAAGTGTGATTAAAGGGACAGGGAAACAATGAAATGAACAGCTGCAACCCTGTGGCTGAACCAGCACTGCAGAATCTCTTGCGCCACCTGGTGGCTGAAACTAACATCATACACAAATGCAAGAAACGCAGCCTCCTATATAATCATATCAAGCAGACTACCACACATTGCACATACTGCCATTTACATACAAAACTGTCCAAATTTTGCCAATAAATTTTATTCAGGCATGTTGGAAATAAAACAACAATAACTGTAAACATAACTGCTGGCGTCTCCAGTGTGTAGGATAAGGTGTTGAATAGACACACCTTGCTGAAGACGGTCTTGACATAGATGGGCAGGTCTCCATGGGGGCTGCCAAATCCTCCCACAATGCTGAAGCCCAGCCCCTCGGAGCCCTTCTCCAGGGTGATGGTTTTGGGCTGTGGAGTGCTGTCAGGGAATAACACAGAGAGAAGGGAATGTTATGCTACCAATGTTCATTTCTGGGCAGAGCCCAGTGTAACAGTAACTAGTCCCCACCCATCTGACTACTTTTTGATCCGGTTTCTTGCTATGTGTATTTGTCACTGTTTCTGATGTGTGTTTTCTCATGAAGAGAAATG